>JANAVB010040411.1:0-15000 GCA_029216955.1 Iris pallida
ATATAATATATAAATATATATATATATTATGCATGTAATTATAGATATATATATATATATAATATGTATGATTGTGTTGCATGATATTTTAATTGCTACTAATATAGCCTACAGTTGTTACAAAATTTTTGATACTTATTTACAATTATAGGATTTTTATGTGAATATAATATATATATATATAATATATATATATATATATATGGTAGTTAAAAAAAACTTATATTTAAACTGAACTGTAGCATTGCAACAGTGCCAATGGAGAACCCGAGCCTGGGGCTCTCGGCCGAGAGGAAGGGAAACGGAAATATGAAGATTTGATTCCCATCAAATCTTCATCAAAAAATCTTAAAAAAAATTCCCTATATCCCTTAGGGATTCTCCACAACTTTGACTCATAATCTAAGCCGAAAAAAAAATTGGATTGATCCCAAATTAGGATTTAAATCTTGGTATAAATTCTATCGGTCAAGTAGGGTTAAACGCGAATAACTTCTCATCGAGAGAACTCCACCCGATGTTCGCGCGAGATCCTAGGAGCTACCCGACGTACGCGCGCGCTTCCGGGTCGCCTGAGCCTTGCCGCGACGACCGCATCGCCGTGGAGGGGCCGACCGACCGCCAAAAAATAGGGGACACTCTGTTTCGCCTCTCACAGGTACCCATTATCGATATAGTATCTTCTCGAATTCTTGATGATTTTTTGAACCATCAACTCACAGACACAGAACACATACCATCTTCGAATCCCTCTAGGGAGATTTGAAATTACCCATTAGATCGTGTAGAAAAATTTACACAAACTTGAGCAAAAATTGATCGAAAAACTGTGTGGTAGGAGGATGCCAAAATCGCAACTTAGAAGCCAGTTTTTGAAGAGAATACTAGGATTACCGAGAAAATAATTGAAGGCTGTGTGTAGTTAACATAACCAGGATTAAAATGCAACTTGCAGATCTATGTTTCGATTCTATGCATAAATTAAATGCGATGTTAAAGTTTGACAAAAAACTAATTTTTATAAAATGTAAAATTTAGAAATTCTCTCGATACGGCGTACGCCCTGACAAACCGGGCGACGTGGTCATGCGCTATACGCATCTAAAGGCGCGTATGGACGTTGCTGACGTGTGGGAACTGACGGAACCTAGTTTTGTCGCACGTGTACGACGAAATCAGTGCGTATCCGTCAAAATACCCCTGTATCGGCGCTTTGTAAATTTGGCCATAACTTTGTGCATGTTCGTGTCACGCCCCAGAACCAGAATACTGGAGAGCGGGGGCAGACATAGCCATCTACGTATAATAAAATGGAATCCATGTCACTATACGGTCACGGCTGTCTAGATATATGAGGGTTTAACTACAATCCATCAGTCTCTTAAGGTCATGAACAAGCCTAGTGTCTCAATCACCAGCAAGTAAGTAAGAGTTACAAGATGTATGATCATTAAATATACAATAGTAAGGCGTCCCAAACATTACATATTCAGCTGATCATGAAGCTAGTCATTACAAAATGTCAGGACTAGCAAGAGTTTAATCATACATGATCAACCCTAGGATCCGTCAATCATGTTACAGCCCGTAGGCAGACAGTAAGTAAGTGCAATCGAGCTAAACAGGTGCTCGTCGGCTAAACGCCTCAAAAGAATATGTTTACAATAAAGTGGGAGATCAAAAATAAACCCACTCGTTGCCAGGGTTCCGTCTAGTGGCCACCATCTGGCTGGAAAGTCGGTAGATCCTCGGGAGCTGCTCCAAAATCTGGCCATACAAACCAGCTGGGTCAGACCCCAGAAAGAGCAAGTGCCACAAAGGAGGCTTCACTTAGGAACTAAAACTAGCAATTAACACAATATAAAGTAATAAATAGTAAAACTGGAGAAAATATAACATCACGACGATATACGGTAGGATAACCATGGGACCATTCAGATAACCAGGTTACAATCCTTAAACCAAACAAGGACCGAAATTGTAACCCTTCATCTGAACCGAACTTGGTTTCTCCATTTATCAGCAGGGTAATGTAAGAAAATCAGGACATGTAACAATTTATACAGGATCAAGGCTAGACAGATTATTCACATTCAATCAATTACGGCCACGCAATGTGTACGGCTTGATACTTAAACTAACTAGGGTTATCACAGGCCTAGTTACTAGTAAGATGCAATAAGATTATTCTACAGCCACAAGCCCTGCAGACCATCCAGGTTACCCGGGTTGAAAGATTAGGGTTGAATTCAGGTGGATACATCGTCCAGGAAACGCATGTACCCTTAGGTAGCTTGAAGGGTGCAAACACATGACAGTGTGCTGGAAATGTGCCCTACTCGACGGCAGGCTACAGATCCCAAGGCGCGCCCAGGTAACGGGATTGCCTGTAGCTGGGAAAATCTCTTCATGACTACTGTGTAATTCTAGTTGTTAACCTTAGTCTATTTTAGTAGGTACTCCTGACCGTGGTACTCAGGAGTCCCATCATAGACATGATGCAAGACAGGACTGGTTTATTTGTACAAGCACAATCGTCCATGGTGTCCATATTATTTATACAGGTCATGTCATGTCAGGTAGCCGTCGCAACAGCTGTTCAAGATATATCATGTCAGGTTATCATGTCAAGTATACTAGTCAGGAGTGCGCCACGGCGGGCCACTATCATGTCAGGCTCAATTATCATGTCCAAACATATCAAGTAAATTCGTGATTATCAAGCCCATGACAAAAGGCGTAAGGATATAAATGGGCATAAAATATCTAATAAAATATCAATACACAGGGCTATAGGAGAGCCATGCGGCTAAGGCATATGCGACCAGGAATAATCTCATACGGCTGGAAGAGAATAGCCCATGCGGCTGAATAGGGTCAGGCGTATGCGGCTAAAAGGGAAGGGCTTATGCGGTCAAAGGGGTATCAGTCATATGCGGCTCGAAGATCCACTCAGTCATGCGGCTGAGAAAGGCAAGACATATGCGGTCATGAGGATAGGGAACTCATGCGGCTGGCGGGGGATGGGTCCATGCGGCTGGCTGACCAATCAGGTCTGCGGCCGGGGAGGAACAACCCATGCGGCTACGGGGAGCAATGACTATGCGGTCAAGGGAAGCAAACCCATACGGCTGGGAGACTGCGGTCTATGTGCGGCTCGTGAGTGTTGAGTTCATGCGGCTCAGGGTTGCTGGAAATCCATGCGGCCAGGAAGGACTGGGCCTCAGTCATGCGGTTAAGTAAGAAAGACTTCATGCGGCTAGAAGGAATACTTACCGCATGAACTTGTCATGCGGTCAAGTCAAGGCAATAGTGCATGCGGTTGGAACTGACTTGCCGCATGAATGTTCATGCGGTCAAGTGCTACTATGCGGCTCGGGACTGTGCTTCTTCTCCAAATTTTCGAGAAGAAGTACACCATAAGCCATGGCTTCCAAGTTGCATAACTCTATCATCCGGAGCCCAAATCCGAACTTCCATAGGTCAAAATGGGGTAGAACGAAATGCTCTACAACATAAAACCATCAAAACTTGGAAATAACAAGATTAAGTAGATCAAAACCCAAGAAATCCAAAAGTAATATAAATATAGATCTACAAGAATCTAGCCATGGAAAGTGAAATGCCAAGTTCTAAAGTAAGTTAAAATGCTGTAAAAAAGATAATGAAGCAATAAAATTGGAGTTCCTCCATGAAGCAAGTTGCACTTGCCTAGACCTCTCTCTCCCTCTCTCTGGTAGGTAAAGAATTAATGGTGGGGAAGAAGAAGATATTAATGAAGAGAGAGAAGGAGAAAGGGTTAATAAATGGTGGTGGTGGTAGGTAGGGGGTTCACCTTTGGTTCATAATGAACCAAGGCAACCGAGCCAAGCTGAACCAACCCAAGAAATAAACCAAGCCATGAAGAAAAGCCAAGCAAGAAATCATGCAATACAAGATAAAATACGTACACGTATTCCAAATGCGTAATACGAACCACAGGCATTACAGTTCGTCAAATCGAGATAAAACTTGTGCCAACAGGTCCGAATCAAAATTTTGGTCCTACATGCCATGTTTGGTCCGATTCTGAGAAGGTTAATCGAAACGCCTAAATTAGTGGGCCCGCGACCCGATCTAACGGGAGATTTTGTGCCCGGCTCATCAGAATCCAAAACTGAACATATCGTTGAGTTATTCTCCTCAAACTGAATCTGTAGACATGTAGTTTGATGACTTTAGAGACCATAGACTTTGGCACGCATTTTGGTGCGAAGCGGGTCTAACGTCGGACATCATTTTGACCCAAAATTATGATTTTGCCCCTGTTCCAAAATTAGACTTTTGGACAGGCATTTCCTAGGTATATCTTTTCACTGAGAACATTTTTTATGTTTATTTCAGCATCCAGAGTCATCTGTGAATTGTGAGTTTTGTGTTGACGCTTGCGACATTTGGATTTGCCCTCCTCGTACCGCAGGCAAGTATACCTTACCATAGATTCTGATTGTGCTCATTTATTTTCAGCATATTTTATTATTGCATATTTCTTTCTCTTGTTTGTCCTTTGTTTATATTGGGCGTCCAAGTCACACTTGGGTGCGGACGACTAGATTTAGTCATTTTCGTTATTTTTATATATTATTATGCATATCGACCTAGAGTTTGACAACCACCTTATGAGTGTAGGATATTTTCATATCTCCTATGTCCTTGACACATGTGTATCACAGGATGAGTGAGTTCATATAGGACACGGACATGCATATTCGACTGACCATCGATACGTATGGGTCGTACGACGGATAGAAGGTAATTGCTACTACTGTGTTGAGTTAGAAGCCGTAGCAGTTGCCAACTGGACAGGATGTGGATACATCTTAGACAGAAGCATTGGGGGAAGGGGACAGCTACTAGCGTAGGGGCTATATTTATTTTTACACACTTTGTGGGCCGATAGTGACTAATATGAGCGCTACTTTCTGTCCCTGGCCGATAGCGACTCGGATGAGCGCTACTTACTGCCATTCCTTATTACTCTGCTGATCGTACAGCTCCCGCGTAGAACGTTGTCTTTAAAGTGCATCTCACATAGACGGTTAGGAGATCCTGTAGAGTCATAGTTGCATACTTTACACATTCAGTTATTTTGGCATGTTTTCTGTATCTTGTTACGTCCCTCTGAGGACCTGGTGATCTCTCCAGGATTAGACGAGCAGGACTATCCCGAGGAGTATGGTGCAGCATTGGATCCTTCATACATCAGTGATGAGGCATCTCTTGCTCATACTTAGTTTTTGTTCTTTATTATCTGAGACCATGTATTGGACATCTTTTTATCATCTTTCTTGCTGTTTGAGGAGGTTGGACTCCACTTAGTTGAGACTATTTTTCATAGCTGTTTGGAGTAGGAATGTCCACCTGGCTATCTTTTAACTTCTTTTATGATCATTGAGACATATTTATTCATTCTGTGTTGAGATGTGGATGAGATTTAGTTATTATATTATGGCTTATCACATATCATTACTTACAGCTATGTACATATGTGAGGATACCACATATTAGTGTATTCCTCGTATACGTGCAGCTGGCATACTGACGTACCTAGTCCTACGTATTATGGGACTGGGGCGTTACATATTTTTGTGGTGGCCCATGCAGGTCCTCAAATTTATATTGTTGGGTTACATGACTGTGCCCAACAAGCCTGCAAATAGGAATAGGATATAGAATCCCATCCACTTATTAGTACCTTCCTTAACCTCTTCTCAACTTCTCATTTGATTGCTTGATTACATCCAGTTTGAATTTGTTCTAATCAACTCAATTCTTCGTGCCAATATAGGATGAATCTTCGTAGTGGACGCGCTACTCCCCTCACCATTACTAACGGGAACACCACTGCTCAAGAAGGACCGGTAAGTCAGCCACCTATGTCCCCTACCACACCAGCACCATCTGGATTGTAGCCTGTGATGACAACCCCCACTACTCAGCAGCAAGCCCCGGCACCTCAAGTGGGGCATACAGACCCCAGAAACCCTATAACTCAAGAGGAATACCTACCGCCTCGGCCACCTTATCCACCCCAGCTCCTACCACAGATTCCACCCCCGTATCCACCATCATCATATCCACCACAACTACCTCCACAATATCCACTATCATCATATGCACCACAACAGCCACCACAGTACCCACCATCCTATCCACCCCTGCAGCCCCCACCATATCCGTCACCATATCCACCATCATATCTACCACAATATCCTCCGCAGAATCCACCTCAGTATCCACCCACATACCCTCCACGGTATCCCTTTCCATATCCTCCATAATATGGACCATAGGGTGCCCTACAGATCATGCCCCAGATGCCATACATGCCCCCACAGCAGCCCATGCCTCAGGCTGGTGGGGCTACTACAGATCAGATCCTCCAGAGCCTAGTACAGGCTCAGATGCAGCAAAACAAGGCTATCAGGAGGAGTTTGGAGACAACATTGACCCGAGCACCACAAGCCTCTGTGGGTTCTATCGAAGGATTCTGCAACATGAATCCTCCACACTTCAAGGGTACTGAAGACGTCATCAGGATCACCAATTGGCTGGTTAAGACAGAAAATCTCTTGAAGGCTTCAAAGTTATCCGTAGATCTATAGATGACGGCAGTGAAGTTACAGCTGGAAGGAAATGCTTATGATTAGTGGGCTGCAGAGGAGAGGCGGCTAGGAGTTGATCAGACATGGGAGGAATTCAAAAGATTATTCAATAAGAAGTTTTTCTCCGACACTGCCAAGGATGCTCTATATTACCAGTTTCTATACTTGGAGCAGGAGAATATGACAGTTGATGAGTACGACGCCGAGTTTAGTTGACTGAGTCATTTTGTAACAGGATTGTTTACGACAGAGCTGGAGAAAGCCAAAAGATTTCATAGGGGCTTGAGTATAGAGTTACAGAGGTACACCAGCTCCGAGTCGTGGGTCTCCCAAGCAGCTGTTCAGGCAGAGGCTAGAACTCAGGAGGCCATAAGCAAGAAGGCAAATCGACGAGTTCCATCAACTATGGGATCAGCTAAGACCACTACCAGAGGGCCAGTGAGACATCCTCCCACACATCAGCAACAGCAGAGGACAGGGCCATACCAAACACAGAAGAAGGCCACTTGCCATTACTGTGGCAAAGTTGGACATATTCAAAGAGATTGTAGACGCCGGCTGGGACACTATTTAGCTTGTGGATCGAACAAGCACCAGACCAGAGATTACCATTTTTAGAGGAACGCTCCACAAAATCAGCAGCAGAGGCCAGCGATTGCGGGACCAGGAGCACCACGACCACCTTTACCCCCTCATGCAGCCCAATTTCAGCAAGCTAAGGCACAGACGGGCAACCAGAGAGTTGGAAAGGCTTTTGCACTAGCTACAAAGGAGGCCGAACCGGAGGTGGACGTCATAGCAGGTATGGTTTTAGTTGCATCATTTCCTGCCATCACATTATTTGACACTGCAGCCATCCAATCATTTATAGCTACTAGCTTTGCCACTAGATACAGTATACCCATGTCATCTTTATATAAAAATATTAGAATCCTCACTGGAGGAGGAGTGGTACCTGTTAGTGGTGTTTGTAGAGATTGTCCTGTAGAGATAAATGGTAGAGAGATGAAGGCATGACCCCTTGTATTTCCTATACCGACGTTCGATGTGGTTCTCGGAATGGATTGGTTGAGCCAGTATTTTGCTCTCATTGACTACCATAGGGGCAGTATCGTCTTTAGACCCCCGAGTGATGCAGAGTTCGAGTTCACCAAAGAGAAAGCCTTGAGGAGCAACGTACCTGCATCGGGGACTCACATGATGATGTAGGACACCCCTCAGCACCCTATCATCACCGAGTTCGAGGATGTATTCTCGGAGAAATTGCCAGGACTGCCACCTGATCGAGACATTGAGTTTTCTATTGAGCTTATTCCGGAAGCCGAGCCTATTTCATCTCGAGTTTATTGACTAGCGCCCAAAGAGTTGGCAGAGATGAAGACGCAGATTGATAACTTACTGGAGAAGGGGTTTATTCGTGCCAGTATGTCACCGTAGGGAGCACCCATTTTTTTTGTGCCTAAGAAAGATAGGACCGTACGCATGTGCATCGACTACAGAGCATTGAATACAGTAACAGTAAAGAACAAGTATCCATTACCGCATATAGACGATCTATTTGATCAATTGAGTGGAGCAAAAGTTTTCTCCAAGATTGACTTACGATCAGGCTATCACCAATTGAAGGTTCCGAAGGAAGACATTGCCAAGACGGCTTTTCGATCAAGGTATGGACACTACGAGTTCTTGGTCATGCCTTTCGGTTTGACCAATGCTCCCACAGTCTTCATGAATTTAATGAACAAGATCTTTCACCAGTACTTGGACAAATTTGTAGTAGTCTCTATAAATGATATCTTGATTTACTCCAAGAGTCAAGAGGAGCATGAGCAGCATCTACGGATAGTTTTGGAAACATTGAGGAATGAGAGACTCTTTGCGAAGCTTAGCAAGTGTGATTTCTTTCTCAAGGAGGTATCATTTCTTTGAAATATTGTTATGGGTGATGGTATATCAATGGACCCAGAGAAGATCACAGTAGTCAAATCATAGCCCGCTCCCACATCAGCTTCTGAGGTTAAAAGTTTCCTCGGACTTGCGGGTTACTACCGATGGTTCGTAGAAGATTTCTCTCGAATAGCAGGGCCTATGACTCGATTAACTTGTAAGGAATAGGAGCTTGTATGGACAGACGAGTGTCAAGCTGCCTTTGACGAGTTGAAGAAGCGATTGACTACAGCACCGATCTTGACACTACCATCAGGCCCGGAAGGATTTGTGATCAATAGTGACGCATCCGGGAAGGGATTAGGATGCGTATTGATGCAGCACGGTCATGTAGTAGCATATGCATTGCGATAGTTGTGGGTGCACGAGAAGAATTATCCGACCCACGACCTAGAGCTCGCAGCGGTTATCTTTGCTTTGAAGTTATGGAGACACTACTTGTACGGCGAGAAGGTTGATATCTACACTGATCATAAGAGCCTCAAGTACGTGTTCACACAAAAGGAGTTAAATATGGGACAGCGATGTTGGTTGGAGTTGATGAAGGATTACGAGATCGAGCTACATTATCATCCGGGCAAGGCTAATGTCGTAGCAGACGCATTAAGCCGTAAGCCCATGGCACACTTTTTGACTATGCAGAAGGAGTCGATTATAGACTTGCAGCAGCTTAGTATTGAGGTAGTATTGCCTGGAGCCGATGGCGTATTAGCCAACCTCCAAGTGTAATCTTCATTGGTAGAGCGCATCAAGGCAGCATTGCCCACTGATGCTAGATTTCGACGGCTCAGAGGGAGAACTGAAGAAGGAGAGCAGACGGGATTGGGGATCCATCCCGATGGGACATTACAATGTGGAGATCGTATTTATGTTCCTAATGGAGAGCTACGACAGGAGCTGATGGCAGAGGCTCATAGTTCGACTTACTCTATTCATCCCGGAGGAACCAAGATGTACCACGACTTACGACAGTATTATTAGTGGCACGGAATAAAGCGGTAGATAGCTCGTTTCGTTGCTAAGTGCTTAGTATGTCAACAAGTGAAGGCAGAGCACCAGAGGACAGCTGGACTGTTGCAGTCGCTACCCATTCCCGAGTGGAAGTGGGAGCACATTACTATCGATTTTGTTACGGGTTTTCCTTGGAGTCCTAGGAGATGTGACGCAGTATGGGTGATTGTTGATAGACTTACAAAGTCAGCCCATTTCTTACCTTTCAGAGTGGGCCAGTCGACTGAGGTATTGGCAGAGATGTATATTGAGCAGATTATGAGATTATATGGTGTGCCTGTTAGTATTGTGTCGGACCGTGACTCGAGATTTATCTCACACTTTTGGTGGAGCATACAAGAGAGTTTGGGCACCCGATTAAAGTTTAGCACAACATACCATCCGCAGACAGACGGCCAGTCTGAGCGTACCATTCAGACGCTAGAGGATATGTTGAGAGCGTGCATGCTTAACTTTGGCGGTTCATGGGAGGACCATCTTCATCGTGTTGAGTTTTTCTACAATAATAGCTATCAAACGAGCATTCAAATGGCTACGTTTGAGGCATTGTATGGTAGGAAGTGTCGGTCTCCTGTTTGTTGGAGTGACATAGGAGAGTGACAGCTATTGGGTCCCGAGTTGGTCTTGAGCACAGTGGAGACAGTGAAGAAAATTCAGGGCCACCTGCGAGCAGCACAGGATCGTCAGAAGTAATGGGCAGATAATCGTCGTCGACCCTTGGAGTTCAAAGAGGGCGACCATGTGTTCTTGAAGATGTCCCCCACTAGAGGCACGATTCCATTCAGAGGGCGGGGTAAATTGAGTCCAAGGTACATCGGGCCGTTCAATGTCTTGGAACGTGCTGGAGAGGGTTGCCTATATATTGGCTTTACTACCGTCGCTAGAGGGAGTACATGACGTATTCCATGTATCTCAGCTGAGGAGGTACGTGGCGGACGACAATCATGTGCTTGATCACTCCGAGATCACAGTTGGACCGAGTTTGTCGTACGAAGAGCAACCAGTAGGTATCCTCGATCGCCGAGTGAAGGTGTTGCGAAATCAATCTATTCCATTGGTTCGCGTGGCATGGAAGCATCACTCGCCAGGGGAGCCTACTTGGGAGTGGGAGGATGACATCCGAAATCGCTAGCCGCATTTGTTCGAAGACGAAGGTATGTCTTGTATTTTAAGCTCTTAAATTATTATCATTTTCCTTGCAGTGCATTGATCCCCCGACCTTAGTTTAATTTCGAGGACGAAATTTTCTTCAAGTTGGGTAGGATGTAAACCCCAAATATTTTTTTATTATTTTAGTACTTTAAAATTTTATTTTTGCTATAATAATTAGAATTAAAAAAATAGTTGGTATATATATATGCATGTAATTATAGATATTGTTACAAATTTTTTGATACTTATTTACAATTTATAGGATTTTTATGTGAATATATACATATATAGATATGTATATATATATATATATATATATATATATATATATATATATATATATATATATATATAGTATATATATAGATATATATTGTATATATATATATATATATATATATATATATATATATATATAATATATATATATGGTAGTTAAAAAAACTTATATTTAACCGACATCGTAGCATTGCTACAGTGCGAAAGGAGAACCCGAGCCTGGGGCTCTCGGCCGAGAGGAAGGGAAACGGAAATATGAAGATTTGATTCCCATCAAATCTTCATCCAAAAATCTTAGAAAAATTTCCCTATATCCCTTAGGGGATTCTCCACAACTTTGACTCATAATCCAAGCCAAAAACAAATTGAATTTATCCCAAATTAGGATTTAAATCTTGGTATAAATTTCATCGGTCAAGTAGGGTTAAACACGAATAACTTCTCATCGATAACTCCACCCCGACGTTCGTGCGAGATCCCAGGAGCCACCCGACGTACGTGCGTCACTTCCGGGTCGCCTGAGCCTTGCCGCCGACATTCGCATCGCCGAGAAGGGGCCGGCCGACCGCCTAGAAACAGGGGACACTCTGTTTTGCCGCTCACAGGTTCCTCATTATCGAAACTAGTATCTCCTCGAATTCTCGATGATTTTTTGAACCATCAACTCACAAACACAGACCACATAACCATCTTCGAATCCCTCTAGGGAGATTTGAAATTACCCATTAGATCGTGTAGAAAAATTTACACAAACTTGAGCAAAAACTGCTCGAAAAATTGTGATAGAAGGATGCCAAAACCGCAACTTAGAAGCCAATTTTTTAACAGAATATTAGGATTACCGAGAAACTAATTGAAGGTAGTTGTAGTTAACATAACCAGGATTAAAAGGCAACTTGCAGATCTGTGTTTAGATTTCTATGCATGAATTAAATCGATGTTAAAGTTTGACAAAAAATTGATTTTTTTAAAATGTAAAATTTAGAAATTCTCTCGATATGGCGTGCGCCCCGACAAACCGGATGACGTGGTCACGCACTATACGCATCGAAAGGCACGTATAGACATTGCTAACATGTGGGAACTGACGGAACCCAGTTTCATCACGTGTGTGTGACGAAATCAGTACGTATCCGTCAAGATACCCCCGTATCGGCACTTTGCAAACTTGGCCATAAATTTTTGCACCTTCGTCAAATCGAGACAAAACTTGTGCCAACAGGTCTGAATCGAAATTCTGGTCCTGGATGCCAAGTTTGGTCCGATTCTGAGAAGGTTGATCGGCACGCCAAAATTGGTGGGCCCGCGACCCGATCCAACGGGCGATTTTGTGCCCGACTCATCGGAATCCAAAACTGGACATACCGTTGAGTTCCTCTCCTCAAACTGAATTCGCAGACATGTAGTATAATGACTTTAGAGACCATAGACTTTGGCACATATTTTGGTACAAAGCGGGTCCAACGGCGGACATCGTTTTGACCCAAAATTACGATTTTGCCCCTGTTCCAGAATTAGACTTTTGGACAAGCGTTTCTTAGGTATATCTTTTTCACCGAGAACATTTTTGATGTTTGTTTCAGCATCCGGAGTCATCTGTGAATTGTGAGTTTTGTGTTGACGCTTGCGATATTTGGATTTGCCCTCCTCGTACCGTAGGCAAGTATACCTTGCGATAGATTCTGATTGTGCTCATTTATTTTCAGTATATTTTATTATTGCATATTTCTTTATCTTGTTTGTCCTTTGTTTATATTGGGCGTCCAAGTCACACTTGGGTGCGGACGACAAGATTTAGTCGTTTTCGTTATTTTTATATATTATTATGCATATCGACCTAGAGTTAGACGACCACCTTATGAGTGTGGGATATTTTCATATCTCCTATGGCCTTGACACATGTGTATCACGGGATGAGTAAGTTCATATAGGATAAGGACCTGCATATTCGGCTGGCCATCGATACGTATGGGTCGTGCGACGGATAGGAGGTAATTGCTACTAGTGTGTTGAGTTAGAAGCCGTAGCAGTTGCCAACTGGACAGGCTATGGATACATCTTGGACAGGAGCATTGGGGGGAGGGGACAGCTACTAGCGTAGGGGCTACATTTATTTTTACATACTTTGTGGGCCGATAGTGACTCGTATGAGCGCTACTTTCTGCCCCTAGCCGATAGCGACTCGGATGAGCGCTACTTACTACTGCCATTCTTTATTACTCTGCTGATCCTACAGCCCCTGCATAGAACGTTGTCCTCAAAGTGCATCTCACATAGACGGTTAGGAGATCCTGTAGAGTCATAGTTGCATATTTTACACATTCAGTTATTTTGGCATATTTTCTGTATCTTGTTACGTCCCTCTGAGGACATGGTGATCTCTCCAGGATTAGACGAACAGGACTATCCCGAGGAGTGCGGTGCAGTGTTGGATCCTTCATACATCGGTGATGAGGCATCTCCTGCTCATACTTAGTTTTTATTCTTTATTATCGGAGACCATGTATTGGACATCTTTTTATCATCTTTTTGCTGTTTGTGGAGGTGGACTCCGCTTAGTTGAGACTATTTTTCATAGTTGTTTGGAGTGGGAATGTCCACCCGGCTATCTTTTAACTTCTTTTATGATTATTGAGACATATTTATTCATTCTGTGTTGAGTTGTGGATGAGATTTAGTTATTATATTGTGGCTTATCACATATCATTACTTACAGCTATGTACATATACGAGGATACCACATATTGGTGTATTCCTCGTATACGTGCAGCTGGCATACTGACGTACCTAGTCCTACGTATTATGGGACTGGGGCGTTGCATATTTTTGTGGTGGCCCATACAGGTCCTCAAATTTATATTGTTGGGTTACATGACTGTGCCCAACAAGCTTGCAAATAGGAATAGGATATAGAATCTCATCCACTTATTAATACCTTCCTTGACCTCTTCTCAACTTCTCATTTGATTGCTTGATTACATCCAGTTTGAATTTGTTCTAATCAACTCAATTCTTCGTGCCAATATAGGATGAATCTTCGTAGTGGATGCGCTACTCCCCTCGCCATTACTGACGGGAACACCACTGCTCAAGAAGGACCGGTGAGTCAGCCACCTATGTCCCCTACCACCCCAGCACCATCCGGATTGCAGCCTGTGATGACACCCCCCACTACTCAGCAACAAGCTCCGGTACCTCAAGTGGGGCAGACAGACCCCGAAAACCCTCTTACTCAAGAGGAGTACCTACCGCCTCGGCCACCTTATCCACCCTAGCTCCTACCACAGATTCTATCCCCATATCTACCACAATATCCACCCATCAACAGAGATAACCCCTGCATATTTCCATCCGAGCTCCTATACGCGAGGGATATGCGTATATAAATATATAAGAAGGAGAAGGATTCGACAAACATAAACTCTAACTCCCAGTGACCCCCGGTCTGTGCGTGCCGCCCCGACGCGGCCAGGCCGTCGGATAACTGCCGCAATAGGGCAGCGCGTGCGCGCACAGGCGTGCTAGAACAACAGCAGTTGAGAGCTAGGAGCCAACTTCGGATCGCGATATCTCAACGATCGCTTGATCATTTTGAGTAACGTAAACTCTGGTATGATCTTGATATAACCCTCTTTAATCCCTGTTAACTAGTTTAAATTCTAGTGACCCAAAACTTGAGATAAATCGAGTTGAAGTTCATCGAAAAACTATCGAAACAGGACAGAATTTTGAATCCTGGACCTTGTTTTGGAAGGTGGATTTTGGAAAAATTATTAGGATATTCGGAGAACCAATTAAAGACAGTAAAGGAAAACCTATAGGGCTCTGCAACCCAACTTACGGAATTTGATTTCGTCGACTACATGCCGAGAAATCGGATTTCAAAGATTAGGAAAAAACCTGTTTTAAAATATTAAAATTTATAAAAACTCTTCGATACGACGTGCATCTCCGGGCGACGTGGTCG
>JANAVB010040411.1:20000-28438 GCA_029216955.1 Iris pallida
CACAACACAGTTTAGACACGATTCAGGGACACCAACACGTACCCCTATACCTACCCTACCTACTGACACGACCACGTGACCTCTAGTTGGACACTTTATGTCTTGGGGGGCTCGACACACACGCACGAGACCCCCCTGTGCACAGTTCAGACACTAGCTGACACTTGTGTTTTGACACTTGTTCGACACAAGTTGGACACAATGTTGGACACCTTTGTATGCACACTCTCGATACACACCTGACACTCACTTGTTTGACATGCTCGACACTTCACTCACAGCTCACATAGACACTCGACCCCTTTACCTTTACACAGTCGGTGTACATGTACAGTAGGCATACAGACACCCCTTGGCTTGAGTTGTATGGTATGCATTTGGTTATGAGTTTGTGTTCCAATTTTTGTGTGGGTTTTGTATTTACTTGTTGAGTAGTTAAGTGATCTATAGATATTCATCATATATAATTGTATGCTTGTGTGGGGCTTAGTTGGGTTTTTGATATAAGCTGGGGCCTAATCTCAGATTCCTGAGATTAGGAATATGTACATATGGCCTGTGGTGGTTTAGGTTTTGATATGTGTGGGGTTGATGTTAATTGTGGGGTTGTATTCAGATTCTGAGATTAGAAGATATGAGAATGTATATATATTCATGAGTATATGTTATATATAAGTTAAGGATATATATAGTGTTATGTTGTAGCTTGTGTTGATCTCATATTTCTGAGACAGTGTATACAGTCCAGTTATGTGCGGTTGTTGGTGAAATATAGGTTTGATCCTTATATATTAGATACCTGGGATTTTGGTTCAGTTTCATAGTTGTTTAGGGTATATAGATTCAGTTGTGTGGGGTTGGGCTAACATTGCATATGGTTATACATTTGATATATATATATATATATATATATATATATATATATATATATATATATATATATATATATAGACTATAGAGTTATGTAGATAAATGTCATCTATATGTGTATTTGATACATATAGATGTTTGCCTTGGTTCAGTATTCTGAGGTAGGTTCAGTTGAGTTATGTATATAAGTATGCTTGCATATATGAGAGGGTATGTTGGGATATGAGTTATACTATATTTATGAGAGGATATATTTTTTAAATGAGAGGATATATATATATATATATATATATATATATATATATATATATATATATATATATATATATATATATATATATATATATATATATATATATATATATATATATATATATATATATATATATATATGTTATTGTATATATGGTACATATGTGCTTGACCTAGTGTACCTCAGCCTATACCTTGAGATATCTATAGGATTACCTAGAAATGAACCCAATAGGCTAATTGAACTTGTTGACTAGAATTTGGCTAAACCCTAGATGGCTTGACCTAGTTTGACTAGAATGTTGACTAGAGTTGACCAAGAGTTGACTTTGACTTAGAATGGCCTAGAATCATGTAGAATGCATTATAAACTTCATTTATCATACCTTGGATACATTGTAACCTGTGTTGCTCTAAATAGGACTCAGTTACTCCGATTCGGGCATCTGTTCTCATTAGTCATTCAGGATATCAGGCGAGTACATGCTCTGATCGTTTCATACTTGCTAGGACTTATATTCTTGCTCTAGACTACTTTACTTTATGTTGCCACGTTGTTATCACGGATTGGTACTATATGGATCTTTTTATTAGATATTATCCCCCGCAGGTATGTGCTTTTCATGTACATCATGTATTCCTTGTGCTCTCATTATTCATATACACTCATGTGCTCTCATGTACTCTCATATTCACATGTGCTTCATGTATAAAACATTCATGTGCAATAACTTAACTTGACTAGATCCTTGTGTATTGATTGGGGTGGGGGGAGTAGAAGTGGTTATGTAATTAATTCCAAAGTAGGTAGTCATGTGCAACTCTGTAACTTAGTCATGTGCAAATCAAGCCGGTTACATATCTATCTTGTGCTCTAAATCACTTAGTCACTTACATTTCTTACTTTCCATATATATTTCCTGTTTTCAGATATCTCTCTTACTGTTCATGTACATCTCTTACAGCTTTTCATGTATCTTATTCTATTGCTTGTTTTATATTTTCTGCCATGATATGAACTGCGTGAGAGTTATGTATTCGCTCCTGTCCTGACTGGACCTATTGAAAATATTACAGAGGACGAGGAAGAGTTCTGCTCCACCTATTACGGAGCTGGTATATATGACACTTGCGACCTGGACCCTCAAGAGGATCCAGCTTGCACTGAGGATGTTACCCTATTGCCTAGGATAGACTGCTAGGCTTATCTTACTTTTTGTTGTCATTTCATGAGATGTATTATTCAGATGTTGGGATTTTGTGTTGTTAAACACTTAAACTTATTTCTTCTAGTTGTATTGTACTCTGTGATTTCATATCTATCTTATCATGCCATTTATCTACCTCTAGTTTATGTGATTGAGTTGTATCTTCTGAGATTGTCTTCCATTTGGAGAGTATATTATATTGTGTTTAGTTGCTATTATGACCTAGAACAGCGTTCTACCGTCGACACTGTGGTGTAGGCTGGACGTACCCACGTTCTTATGCCCCTAAACCGGTACGGTTCGTGATACATCAAGCCATCGAATCCTGAACCAATTTTTTAGGTATGATCCCACATAACCTTTTAGGAATCCCTTCAAGTAGTTGTCTTAATTCATCTTGAATTTATCATGAAAATTCGTGAAAAATCGACAAAAAATAGGAATTTCTGGAACATAGAAAGTGCCGAAAATAGCATTTTTGGAACCCGATTTGCGACCAATACGTTGCAAGTTTTGAAAATCTGTTTCAAGAGACTCATAGACAACCTGTAGGGCTACAAAACCCTTTTTGTAATTTTTGAATTGATCACCTGTGCATCGAGAAAACTCTTTTCAAAACTGGAAAAAAACTGCTTTTAAAACAGTTTCAAAACATAAAATTTTCCCGATACGGGGTCTGTCCCAACAATCTGGGCGACTTGGTCGCATTCCGAGAGCATCGAAAGACACGTAAGGATGTTGCGGACGTGTGGGCTTTGACGAAACTCGAATTGGTTGCGTGTGCACGACGAATTCAAGGTGTATCGGTCGAGGTACACCATATCAGCCCCTTTGGAAAAATCATAATTATTTTGTGTACGTTCATCACATTGTGACGAAACTTGTGCCACTTGACTCATATCATTTTTCTTGTCCTATGTGCCAAGTTTGGTCCGATTCAGAGTATGTTGACTGGAACGCTATATTGGCGGGACCACGATCCGACTCAACAAGCGATTTTGTGCATGGCTCATCAAAATTCAAAATTGGACATACCATTGGGTTTTTATCGAAAAAATAGACTCATAGGTACAATTTGTCGACTTTAGAGACCATAGGCTCTGGCATATTTTTTAGTACAAAGCAGGTCCAACAGTAGATACTATTTTGACCCAAATTTACCATTTTGCCCCTATATCCAGAATTGGACTTATGGGTCGTCAAACTTAGATATGTTTCAGATAACAAACACGTTGAGGATGTCTGTTTCAGCATCCAGAGACATTTGCAAAAGTTCAGCTTTCGTGGCTTATTGATTGACTAGTGGTTTATTTAGATGTTGACGATTCTACACCAAGCAAGTACACCTTGCCAAACTTTAGAGTAATTACATGTTTTTCTATATTGCTATTCTTTTATACCTTACTTGGTTACATATTTCTCCTGCTTCATATTATGGTTATATTTTAGTTTTACGTGCACGAAGATTGTTACTCTTTCTCTATATTACATGTCCTATTTTTCTTATCTTGTTCATGTCTAGTGATAGTAGTGCTTTGCCTTTGCCATGATCCCTTGACATGTTTAGCCTGGACTTGACTTGGACTTGACATGTTTGACCTAACTTGATTGACTTGTAGTTTTAGGCGAGGACCATGTAATAGACGTGACTATACTTGACCACTCTCGATCGTTAGCAACCATCGGGCTGCGATTGAAACTCACTATAGGTTGTTAGCAACCATCAGGATGCAATCTATAGGTCCTTTAGCAACCACCGGGCTGCGGTTTACCAATATTTACTTTTATTCGCATTTATTAGCATGATTCTCGAGGCATGCCATTTCTTTCATGTTTTGTTTCTAGTACTGTACTTCCTTCAGTCTTTACTTTATTGTATCTCTTTTATATCTATCATTGCATATTTAAACTGTCAAAGTATGCTTGTATATTATGTGTCTTGCAAGGCCCCTAATGATCTGGTGATCTCTCCATGTTTTAGATGAATTTGTCAAGGTATAATATGTTGATGGATGATGATTGCTTCACCAAGTCTTCAGGTATATTTAGTCGATGCTGTTATTATCCTCTTCCTTATTTATATTTTGCCTTATATTTGATTCTCGCTGTTATTATTGCCTAGTCCTAGCTTAAATTTTCTTTTAGCTTATTCATTATAAATATATTATTGGGGATCCACTCTAATACATTTATCTATTCTAGAATCAGTATAATACGGTCTAATCAACCTTAGTACACTTGATTTATCATTTTATCATTATTTAGTGGATTGAGATATAGTAGATTTAGAACAACCAGACAACTTATACATACTCGAGCTGGGCTAGAGTCCTCTCGATACGTAGCTGGCATATATACGATCTCTTATTCTTACATATTTTGGGACTGGGGCATTACAAGTCAAGCAGTCGAATGAGAGTTGGATAAAGATTCAAGGGAGAGTCAAATAAATTATGGATGAGATCCTAAACTCAAATCCTAAATGTAGGCTTGTTTGGTACAATAATGTAACCGAAGTAATATTTTCTCGACCTGCATGGGCCACCACAAATATATGTAACACTCTAGTCCGAAAATACGTAGGACTAGGAACGTAGCATGATAGTTGTTTGTATACGAGATTTAATCCAATATATAAAAAACTCGAACACGCACATAAGATATAGTATATTAAATAATCTTAATAATAACAGTTTCGGGTAATTTACATCTCATCCACAGCAGAAAACAAAAGAAATAGTTCATCATGAATCAATAAAATATCAAAATAGTTGATAGTCGGGTGGAGAAAAATCCACTACCAAGTACTAAACCAAACTAGAAAGAGAAATGGAGTCCGACCTCCAAGATAAACAAAAAGAAATGGCAGCTAAATGGGCTCTTCAACCCAATAAAAATAGCTATGGTCAGAAGGTAATACCCGTTCGACCGATAATGATGAGTCTGGTCCGGAGCTATATTCCTACGAAAAGGCCTACTTATCTATACCTGGAGAGATCACCAAGTCTTTAGAGTGACGTAAAAAGATAGAGAAAAATATGCCAGATAACTGAATATAAACTGCTCAAAAATAATCCGGATCATAACATGGTCCAATATTCCATCCTTGGAATTAGTTTACCAACCTCCATAACCAATCAAGGATAGGTGGTGGTACCCTAACCGTGATGAAATACCTTTTTATGCCATAATTCTGTGTAGAATATGGATCACAACATGGTTCAATATTTTATTATCGAAACAGTGAACCACACGTACAACCAAACAACGACAAGGTGGCACAGTAGTTTGCGACAAAATACTTTTCAAAGTCATGATCAGGTATAAGTATACAACCTATACAGAAAAGTACACATACTTAAACAAAGAAAAGTCACCTAACTATTCTAAGTGAAACATGCACTTTTAAGAACAAATCTCCAACACATTGGCACTCTAGCTATAATAGGATTGACATAGTCCCCTCTCTAGGCACCAGGGGCCTAAGAGCTTAATGTTCAATGAAGCGGCAGTAGCCGTCAGAAAAAGGTAAAAGCATAATACTTCGAAGGAGGACATTGACCGTCAGTAACAGTGGGGTAATCTCGCCCACGTCTCCGACGAAGTAACGGGTTACAAAAAGAGAAGTGCATATTTGGGCCATACGCCAAGGAACTGTCCTCCTCACCTCATGCCTATCTATGTTGTATAGATAATACGTATAACCTCTATTAACTGCCAAGTCAAACAAAGCATGCGATTACTATTTGCAGTTAATACTATCGTACGGCCTGTACGCACCGATTTGCGGTCGGTACGCAAGTCTGAATCTATATACGACTCGTAATTTTGTGGCACACAAGTGTCAAGGCTAATGAATGCGGCACAAACAAGGGCAGTCTCTTAATTCTAGGTCAAATATGCATAGAAATAAATAAGTAACAAAAATGGAACAAACAATAATTTGTATCTAATATGATTTGGAAGAATAATTTATTTTGCAAAAATAAATAATAAATAAATGCACACAATATGGTGAGCTAAAGTAAATAAAAAGCAATGGCAAGATATCTTGTCTGGTGGTGGTGTGCAAAAAATGACAACATCCAGTAACTCAACTCGTCAGATCATAGAAGCAATGAAAGTCAACTTCCGCAAACATCATCGGATGATGAAATAAACATCATGAACATTTTTGACATTAGAAAAAAGTCTAAGATCGCCTAGCCGTATGTCAAATTTTGGACACGGAGGCAAAATAATAAATTTAAGCCAAATTGGTCTTAGCCGTTGGACCCACTTTGCACTGAAAAGTGTGCCAAATTCTACGGTCTCTAAAGTCATCAAGTTATATGTCTGCGGGTCCAGTTTGACGATATAAACTCAACCATATGTCCAAATTTGGATTTCGGTGAGCCGTACACAATTTTGCCTATTCGATTGGATCGTAGGCCCGTCAAAATAGCGTGTCGGTCAACCTTTTCAGAATCGGACCAAATATGGCTCACGGGACTAAAAAATATGATACGAGTCACGTAGCACAAGTTTTGTCTCGATGTGATGAACATGCACGAAGTTATGGGCTAGTTTGAGAAAGGCCCGATACGGGGTATCTCGATCGATACGCCTCGATTTGGTCGCACACAACTCGTGGCACATCCGTGAATGTGATCTTCTCTTGTTACGTCTCTCTAAGGAATTGGTGATCCCCTACAGTTCCCCTGTCCTACCGCTACAGCTTACATATATTTCCAACCAAATACCGTACTGGGCAAGTTCAGTCTATCATGTTTAAAAAAAAAAGGCTTTTGTCTTCATTTCGATTCGATTCCTCGTGAATCCTATCCAGTTTGATATGAACTAATTGCAGGATTTCTAGATGGTCGTATAGGCTGTTCATAGGAATTTATAATGTCAAAAATGATCGAGTATACACGAAGAAAACTTGCGATGAATGGGCATACCTTGCTGCGTTCGACAGAACAGGGTCTCCAATGTGCTTGGCCGTTCCGACGTTCGCTGGCGGCCTAGGGTGGTCGTACAGACGGTCAGGGGTCAGAGGAGATGTTAGAGAGGGTTGCCGGTGATGGAGGGTTTGCTCACGAGGGGAGATTCGATATGTTTTTGAGCAATTTGCAAACAGACGTAGGTTCCATATACCTAATTTTTAATCCCAATTTCCTATCAATTAAAAGTATGATTTGAATACGATATCGATCAAACCTTGTAGAGAATTTAAAAAGAGATTCGTTGGATTTGATTTGGATAAAACTATGAAGATTTAGTTTGGTTTCAAAAGAAAAAATTCCTTTTAAACACCCAGCTCGTTGCTCGGGTTTTAATAGTTACTGTTCCCTGTGGGAATAATAACGTGTTACGGGTAGAAGTAGATGAACAGTGTTTATCAGTTTTTGTTTTGTTTTTTCAACCGTTTATAAACATTTTTTATACATATATATACACAATATATATATATAGTTACTTGTTCCCTGTGGGAATAATAACGTGTTACGGGTAGAAGTAGATGAACAGTGTTTATCAGTTTTTGTTTTGTTTTTTCAACCGTTTATAAACATTTTTTATACATATATATACACAATATTTTATTTTATTTTTATTATATATATATATATATATATATATATATATATATATATATTATATATAATATATATATATAATATATAAAAACAATATATATATATATTTATATATATACTACAAGTCAGTCCGGATAAAAGGAACATGCAGGATCGACAATCTCCCAAACACGACCGCTAAATCGTCTCCTGACTTCAACACCTCCGACGATTCGACGATAGTTTCAGCATGGGTGACCCTACCAAACCTTTCCCTGATCTGCTTTGCCCCAGCAGCCTTGAAGCTGATTGTGAACTCCTTCGGGAGGTACGTGGCCCTGGCGGAGGAAACACGAACCCTCTCTAAGGGTAACTACGCCAAAATATGCATGGAACGCGACTTATCAAAAGACCTCCCCAATCAAATTCACATCTCGCTAGGCAGCAAAAGGACACCCAGCAAATAATATTCGACAACAATATCATCTTCGCAAACACTGCAACAAGAGAGGACCCCTCACCGATCATTGCTTTAAGCTCACTCTGAGCT
>JANAVB010040412.1:0-44011 GCA_029216955.1 Iris pallida
GTATAAAAGACGATGATAAGATCAAGGGATGTTCAACTACCTTTTGATGAATATAACCATTAGTAACCAAATTTTAAGCAAAACACTTACAATTGCAACCATAAGGATTTAATGACATATAAAATGATATATAGTTCTGAGCAATCAATATTTGAGATATGAACTAGTACGGTTAGTAGGAGAGATAAGTAAGTTTAGAAAACATAGGCTTGATGGTTAGACAAGGGAGTAGCTAAGAATATTGACTAGATCACATATGTTGGTGTATTAAAAGGTGAGGGTTTGATACCACAAGACATAATTGTAGGGATTTTTGATATTGAGAACTTGAAGATAATAAATTGGTAGTAGTAGCTATAGCTAACCCGTATTACTGTTTGACCAATTTGGATGATTTTAAATTTCGAGGACAAAATTCTTGCAAGTCGGGTAGAATATAAAACCCCAAAATTGTTCTTGATAATTAAAGCAATTATAATAAAATATAGTGGTTAATAAATCGAAGTATATACATGTACATATGTTGTGTGTGCATAGATATATGCCTATATATAAATTAATGTGTGTGTATTATATATATATATATATTTTTTTTAATGTGTGTGTATTATATATCATGTGTGTAGGAATAAATATTTATTTTGTAGCATTCGTTACCAAAAAGTTCCAAATCAGTAAATTGAACATTGGAGCTACAACGGTGGGTAGCATGAGTTAATGAGGTGTGAGAAGTCATAAAATGTGTTAGAAGTTTATAGGAAGTGATTTGGTAATTTTTAGAATTTATTATAAGTATTTAAAGGCAAAAACAATTTGTTAATATTAAATTCTAGGCTTTAGGAATTTTAGAAAAATATTGGGTAGGAATTTAGACCCTAAATTTTTGTAGTAGGCCTAGAACATCATTTTTGAATTTTCTCTATTTTTCATAACTTTTAGGATTATTTATTTAAGCTAAACTAGTTATTAAATATATTTTCTATTAAAGAAAAGAAAAACCAAAAAAGTCCACCCAAAATCATACCCACATGGGGGTGCCCGCATGTCCAATAACCACGGGTCAAACTCAAGTCCCATAGGAAAAATTCATGTTTAAAAGTGAATTTGAGAGAGTAAATGAATCAATTCAAATCTAAAAATTTACAAGTATATTCTCCTCCCTCTTAACTTCGCAAAACATATCCTAATTTCGAAATAGACTTCGTTTATCCCCTAAAGAAATTTGTGCAAAAATATGTGTTTCAGCAGTATAATATCCTTAGTAATTTTATAATAACTCCTAGATCATTCATTATATTTTAATGAAACAAATTGTATGGTAAAATAACATCTATGACTAGTAGAATATGAAAGTAGATCACTAAATAATTTATTTATAATTACTTGTGATTCTTGCAAGACGATCTTTGTTGTTTTGATCTATTCAGAATTTACTCGAATTTGAAAGATCATAACTCCTAATTGGCTAAGTAACTTTACATGAAATTTTTGTAACACTTGAATAAATATATTATTAAATTATGACAAAAAATTTAAAACTAATATATTAGTTTTTTTGGAAGAAATCATTCTTCCTTCACATGTTGTCCTGTTTGAATGAATTAACTCATAGAAAAATATAATAACCTATATTTTCTGAGAATTAGGCATCGAAAAAATTAGGGATACCATGAGGATATGGAAAATCGTAAATCTATTTTTTTTAGAATTTTTGGAAATAATTTGGCTGTGTTTAAGGATTTCTGAAAGTCGAATTGACGACATAGAAATCCCAAAAGTTGGTTTAAGGTCAATTATGAATTATTGTACTGATTGTAGATTTGTTTGTATTATTTGTGCTTGTTATCTTGCGTTATCATATGACTAGTTATTTGTGCTTATGGTATTCATTAGACCGAAATTATGGGTATTGTGGATCACGTTATGGAGATGTCAGCAACAATACCTCTTGAAGGACAAAATAAGACAAGTATTTCTTGCCTATTTTATTTACATTATTTACATATTTTACATATGTCATAAGTCATTCTTTTGTTATAATTTTATTGTTGTTTTACATAATATTTCCTATTAACACGTATTAGGCAAGATACACAAATTTTGTTAGGCAAGATACACGGATTTATGTTGCATTGCATGCTAGATAACTCATTTTATCTGTAAATATGATTGGACTGGACTTGTTACTTATTAGTGGTTAGACTGGATGTGTCATGGATTCGACTCGACAATATTATTGTATAAGGAAGACAGTCACTAGACATGGATGTTAAGTATTACACATTTTCCTATAACATGTACGCTCCGTCGGAGATGCAGTTATGATGACACTGGATATAGTTGGCCTCTTGCATTTGAGAATGCTATGTACGTTTTACAGATGACTGGATGCAGTATATGTACTGCCCCTGGTACCCGATAGGAATAATATCAATCCCATTTTAGCCAGATAGCCTATGCATGTGAACGTTGTCCTCAAAAGTGCATATTCACATAGTTGGCTATGAGTTGTTGTTCATGAGTTACTTTTTGTTTTTTTGGTTGATATTTACTATTTATCATATATGACATACACATTATATATCCTCTATGTCCCATTGAGAACCTAGTTTCTATCTAGGTTATTACAAGCTTCTGTACAAGATTATTGGGGATCGATCTTCCTGATTCACGTATTAATTTATGATGCCTCTCTTCATTGTTCTTTCACAATTGTTTTTGTTATCTAGTTCATATTTTTCATAGATAGAATTGTGGATGTACTTGTTTGTATATTATAAATAATTGACCTAATCTGGACAACGTATACATATTTAAGTTGGGCTGGAGTCCACTTATAGCGTAGCTAGCTATTATCGTGTATCATACACCTACGTATTTTGGGACTGGAGCATGACATATATACTTGCCTAAACTTTGAACGCTGATTTAACGATGTTATGGCTGAGCTAATCAAGTCAAAAGTAGCAAACGTTACTAGATGCTGAAATAAACATTACTAATGCATTTGGAATGGGTGGATACTAATTTTTTTTTACCCATAAGTCTATTTTAGACACAAAGCCAAATTAAGCAACTTTGGGTCAAAACGGGGGTCCGTAGGTGGCTTGTAAGGTCAACAAAGGCCAATTTTAGCCATTATGTAAATAGGTCAAGTTATATGACAAATAAGGCCTAAATAATGATACAATCTTAATAGTATATCCAGAATTGGATTTCGATGAGCCGAACACAAAAATGTTCGTCGAATCAGATCATATGACCCCTGATACGACTATCCGATCGACTATCTTAGAAAATGACAAAACCTACGTTACTAGAAAAGTCAAACTTGCTGGTCTAACGACAAAAGCCTCATCATAACATGACGAGTGTGCACAAAGTAATTTCAATTTTTCTAAAAATCTCGATACAGTACTTTTCAATGGATACTGACCAAATTGGTTGTGTACACGAGACCAGTTTAAATTTCGTCATAACCCACACGTCGAGAAATACTATAAGCAACTTTCGATGTAATAGGTTTGAGTCGGGTGGTCGGATTTGTCGGGATGACTCCTAACCGAGGATTTTATATTAAAAATAGAAACTATTTTGGGGTTTTTTAATCCAATTTTTTAAATGTATAAAAGATTGATTTTAATTGAATTAATTGCATAAGATTACATGGAAATTAACATGCTATGTACTGGAGAATTTGGATTGGGAATCAGTTGCGTTATCAAGAAGAACTATGACACCAAAGGCAAGCAAAATTTGACTTGCCCGAGTCACATAGCCTATCCACATCCATGCTTCCATGCTTAGGCAGATGTATAATCTGAATCCCCAAAGTGGACCTCAATGCTCTCATACCATCCTCACCTGGACTATCATTTCTAATAGTAGTATAATGGCTATCAACCCCCGGTGAGATGAACATAGGTGAATGAACTATCTGAATAGTATCCCCTGAGCCACTGTGATGCTCCAAAGTTGCCTACACAACCTCCTATACTTCTGCTCTAGGATTCTCAACTGAAGCATTTAGGTAATATTTCTCTAATTGACCAATGCAATGATAAGCCAGACATGTTGACAGATTCCACTCATATGATATTGTTTGATAAAACACCAAGCCGTTTGGGAGCATGATAGACATTGTCTCAGCTAGATCACGACAGGCTATGATTTCAACCAATACCTAAGAAAATGCAAACTATTATCTATGGGAAATGGTCAAATATATTCTTACAGGAACACCTACCATGCTAGCGAGTTTGCTAAGTGCAACAGCAAAACAAAATTATAGCGACAATCACGAAAACAATATTCACATTGGCATTGTTACCAATAGATATCTCTCCATCAGTATTGAAGGAGTCCACCGCTTGACCATCACCAATCTTACATCCATCGACCAGGGCCCCTCGACAACACAACATCCAAATCCATCTCCTTCGTAAATTTGATCAAGAAATACCCATTCTCCCGAGAGTATATGATTATTTCTCCAGTTGCTCGCTACACCCGCTGTACGAGTTGGAAAAGAAGCACGAAAATCTTTCCCCAAACTAGAGAGTACCTGTGAGAGAACCAATACAAGAATGAACCAAACACCAAAACACAATCCACGCAAAACACAAAGAATTTTTGACGTGGAAAACCCTTGCGGGAAAAACCATGGGACGATTGGAGTCCAACCCTTGAGAAGCCTTCACTAATGAAATAAAGGAGTACACCCTCTATAAACTTCTCCTAATCCAATACGGATCCCCATAACACTTGGAAGCAAGAAATATTGATTACAAGGCTACGAAGAACAAAGACGATGAGTAGAGATTATCCGAACACGATCCTCCTTTGAAAGAGACCTTCAATCCTCCATCTTCTCTTCCAAAGTTGCAATGGCACTCTTGCCTCCTTTTTTCTTTCTCTTTTGTGTGATTAGGGTTAGGAAAAACATATGTAAACCCCCTAATCCCGCAGCAAAATCTGGACCGTAGAATACGATCCAACGGTATAAAAAATACCCTAAAATTAACCTCAGCCCGACGACACAGAGTTCGGCCAGAACTCTGTGTGGGCATTCCAGAAAGGTTATGGACACCAATGGGCAGAACTCGGCCAGAGTTTGACCTGGGGCAGAACTCGGCCCGAGTTCGGCCCCCTTGGTTCCATGATGTCCTATGATGGCTCCCGAGCTTCTCCTTCGTCTCTGAATGGCCTTGTCACCTCCCCGAGCTTCTCAGACATGCAGACGGTGCTCGTTGCACTCTAGAGTATTCTCCACATAGGTTGGGAACCCACCCACTCTAACATATCTCCCACTTCACAACTATGTAGAGGGAATCGTCATTTCGACGATTTGCCTACAGAACTCAAACTTTTCCCTTGGTAGAATCTTGGTAAACATATCTGCTCCATTATCATCTGTATAAACCTTCTCAAGCTCCGGTTCCTTCTTCACAAACACATCCCGTATCCAATGATACCGAGTCTCGATGTGCTTGGACCGGCTATAAAAGGTCTGATTCTTCACAAAGTGAATAGTACTCTGACTATCACAAAGCAAAGTATACTGCTCTTGCTTCAGCCCTATTTCTTGCAACAATTTTTTCATCCAAAGTAACTCCTTGCAAGCCTCCGTCGTCGTATACTCCGCCGCTGTCATCGACAAGGCAACACACTTCTGCAACCGCGACTGCCATGATACCGCTCCTCCAGCAAACAACATCATATAGCCCGAAGTCGATCACCTTGTGTCTACATCTCCAGCCATATCAGTGTCGGTATATCCAACCAGCTTCGACCTGTCACTACCAAAAGATAGTCTCCAATCGGCAGTGTCCTGAAGGTATCGTAGAATCTACTTAACTGCACTCCAATGTACCTGTCACGACCCGTACCCAGTATTTGGGCACGAACCTTGAGTACGCCCAGCCTACACCGCAGAGTCGACGGTAGTACGCTGTCTAGTCATCTCCACATTTGTAAAACAACCACACAGTTTATATTTATTTGCACAATTTAAACCACATCACTGAATAGTTCAAAACGAGATAAATTTATAAATTGTCATAGTTTAGAGAGAAGGATAAATGAGACTGACAACTCCAACATAGATCAAAAGTATAAAGTGACATAGTCTCCAAAGATGAATGTACAAAAGAACAGTCACAAACCAACTCATGAGTCACAAAATAACAAACTACAATCTCAAACTACTCCAGTCTATGAGAATGCTACATAAATTTCCTAAAAATCATCGGTAGCAGGTAACTCTGTGTAGGCATCCTCCAGTTCAACCTGTGCACCAAAATCAGGATCTACAGTATGCTCATAATACGTAGTACAAAAATCCTCTAACTTATCACCTAAAAATATTGGTTATCCAGTCAGGAATGGAACAAGCACACAAATTGAAAAACTATCCGCATCATAATAGATTTGACAGTACATGAATATAGCATATGTGGAAACAAACTAGAATGTAAGCAAATGATAGAGATGCATAGTTTCCAGTACAACTGGAGCTATATGATCTCCCCATTTCCTCACCTATGATGTACCCACAGAATATTGGTTTCTCTTCCTACTGCTTACACATGTTCCTCTGGACAATTATCCTATATGGTGCATCCCTAGGTACTACACTGGACCCTATTACTAACTGTTAATGCCTGTATGTAATTGCACTGTAGGAGATTGTCCTGCCATAGGTCACCTTTGGTATGCCATCTGAGGATACCTATTTGTCACTCATGGTACTCCTAGGGGCTATGAGCATGAGCTCTAGGGTTTGCATCTACTGGTATAAAGATTAACCACCTATTCTACTTACTAGTGCCATTACCATTCCCATAACCTCGAAGAATTGGAGAGGGAGAATAAGAACAGTAATGGTAGTGGCAGCAATTTATATGGTCGGATTGTCTAAGTGCCAGATATTAGGGAAATGGCCCAAGGATCTTGGTAACAGCTTGACATCAAGAAGGCAATACATAATGCTAGTATCAATGGAATACAAGTGAAGGTTCATAGGCTAGACACATAGGTTGCAGGTCACTTCATGGGCTTGATACCCAACCTCTGTTTAATGGCTACATGATGTAACATGGTGTCAGTGACCAATCTCTCAACTTACCCCTCAGCCCATGCCTCAACCCGTTACTCCTCCACAACCTATGGAAACTCCCTTCGAAATCTATCTATCAAGCTGGTCCAACTACCACTGGAGAGGATTACCCTCTCACTTAAACTGAAACTGGCTTTCTAGCTTACTTCCTTAAGTCAGATAACTAAGGGGAGAAGAAGGCAACTAATATGCTTTTCTCCTTTACCCAGCCTGCTGGAAAGTGATGGATACCTAGCCCCTGTTTGCTCAAAATGACCTAGCAGATGACCGGCCCATTCTTATGGCCTACACCTGTGATAGCCAAACTATCATTAGAGAAGAATGGCCTATATGGCCATTTCTAGCTGTCATCTACACCTAATTGACAATAGGTAAAATTGAGGCTATATAACTCACTAACCCTCCTTGGTAATTGGTATGCAACTGTGTGTGTGTGTGTGCGTGCGTGCTAGCTGCTACTGCTGCAAGGCTCAATATGAGGGACTATTCTGTGTGTGGTCCCCTGCTTCTTATGTACAGCATCCAGAGCTACCTACACCTTGTCACATATAATACTCTTACTTAAAGCCTAAGTTTTCCTATACCCAATACTCCTTAGCTAACTGATATACAGGCTCAAACCTGTGCTCCCTTCTACCTACATGATAACTTTAAAACTTGAGATCATGCTCCACAGTATACCTAGCATACTCTCTTACTGATCATATATAACTAACATATCAAAGTGAAACTAATGCTTCAAGCAAACTGTCACATTAGTCATAACTGACACAAGTAACCCTGGTATATAATACTGCTCTAGAGTACATAATGCCCAAGCAAAGATTTAGTTAAGCCACCCTTGCATATACCTCCTCTACGTCAACTGTCCATTTTTCCCTTGGCAGCAAACACATATGGAGACTTCCACCTCTCCCTATATTTCCCATATGTCCAGGTCCTTTACAATGACTGAACCATAATGTAAATCCCAATGAACACATATACATATAGGACTGTTCAATTTAGGTAGCAGTGGACTTATATCAATGCTCTAAGGGACTGTACAGCAAGTAAATGGATATGGACTGATCCTGTGATGCAGGACATATACAATTCGAAAGGAAAGAAGGACATAACTAACTCCCTATAATAACTGAATCTATGAGAAGCATGGAGCTGACCCAAGGATATGGCTAACCCTCTATTACCTGATACCCTGCGTGCAAGGTTGACCAACAAACCAAAACAGTGGATTGATACTCAATAAAATGGACAAAACAATGGCAAGGGCAGCACATCAAGTTTGAATGGACATACTGTCAAATAGGGACTGACATTATATATGATGTGGGCTACACAGTATGATGACTATTCATGTATTTGATGTGGGCTGACGCTCTAAGGGTATCAGTCAACTTGTGCAAGTTTGGGACTGGTCTTGTCTTATGGACCCAGTAGCCCTTGGTCTAGCATTGCATTCCAATGCAATATTTCTTCATATATGTATATATGCATACCTGAACTTAGATAAATTGGCATGAAAACCTGAACATACGTAGGGGTACAAGGCTTGACCACAGTGAACTGATACAAGAGCCTGTATATAAAGGATTTGGACAAATCCTAAAATGTAGGTGATAGGTCATAATGTGATAACTGAACTAAGTATGTAGGCAGGTGAGGAAATAATTAAAGACATTAGTACAATGGTGGACTGTAGGACCTACCCTAAGTGCAATGTACCATAACACCTGTGTCCTGATATATGGGTGTATCAGAGGATACTAAAATGTGCAGGACAGATATCCCATGATTTGGACATTGCCTGCCTGTACAAAACCAAAGCCTATACAGTTACTTCATTTACCTCTCTAACAGGCCTCTAGATAGGTCATATATGAGTCTCCACCTATGGTAATCCTGGTCAGCTTCCTCATTTAGACCTACCCTCTAAGCCTATTTGTTAGTACACAAGCCTTTGATGCCCTGATACCAATTTACCCACTCTGGTTCAAGCCTATACCTAAACACCCATCTACTCTACTGTAAGCCACTCCTTACTAACTGTCTGCTGCAAGTATTATATACTATTATGTACTTTAAAATATTATGCCTAAGCCTACTCCAGTACCCAATATCCTGAAGCTTAACATGTCCATAGGCATTACCAGGTATCAGAGCCCCATATGAAGTTGCTCACTAGAGTTGGGAACATCACCATGGCCAACTTTTCTATAAGTGAATACTTATATAAAAGGACTGAACTAAATCCTACTTATCCTTCGAATTGCTACAGACCCTTATACTCACACAGGCACCTATTTATAGGTCTGCTAGTACATAACCCCAAGTCATGTGCACTCTTGCATTAACTTGGTATCAGTTTGAATATAAAGGGAGTTCACCTATTATTGTCTAATGGTTATCAAAGAGGAGTTACTGCCTAACATGCCTTCGAAATCCTCACCTGGTTTGTACTAATCTGTGGCCTTCCTATATGCAGGGTAGGTACATGCCTACTACATTCCTATTTACTAGAGTACAACTTTATGTCTATAGGTCATGTTCTTTAAAGATACTAACTGGCACAATGTGAAGGACTTGATATATTAATGTAACACTTTGGTACATCAACATAATCTGACACATGGCCACACAGTTACCCCTACATACAGTACCCTCACTTGTTCCCTGTTATACATAGGGCTTCTCTGCTGTCCCTGAGTTGACACCTACATAAGACTACATAAATCCAGGCGCAGACACCTCTCTATCTAGGTTCTCATGTGCTAACCTTATCTACCAATATCTAACATGGAACTTGGTACAACCACTTGACCTAACTCAACTTTCGATTCCTGGGTACAGGGAAACACCCTTTCCATTGTAATCTTTCTATTACCACTGCATACATCTAGGACACCTATACTCATATGTGGACTTACACTAGGCTTATGCTCTCCTGTCAATATTAGAGGGTACAGGGAAGTCTTCCTGAACATTGAATCAAACACATGGTATACAATAGAAAGGATTGTATATAAGGACATGGGAGTACCTGAGGTTTTGAAAGCAGGTTTTGGTGATTCCTCAGGCCTTCTCCTTGGTGTTCTTGCGGCAGGAAGGAATTTGGGTTTCTAGGGTTTGGAGGATGGCATGGTCGACTGCCTCGCCCCTTATATACTCGAATTCCGGATAGAAACGAATCCCTTCACAGGGATTGAGAGGAATTACTCCAAGTTTGAAGCAAAATCGATCTCAGGATTTGAATTTGGGTTCGGCTTTATCAGTAGTCGTTTAGAATTTGATTTAAACATGGAATTTTGTATTTCAGTCCCTCATATCTGTGATATTTGAGAAAACCCCCTTCATTTCCTTTCTATTTACAAAGAAATAATAATATATATACATACATACTTGATTATTTAATTATATATATTTATTAATTAATAATTCAGCAAAATATAAAAAATGAGGATTTGGGTCAAGGGCTCACAAATCTACCCTCCTTAAATTAATTTCGTCTTCAAAATTTAAAGATGGACACTAGGGTAGGAATTTATACCTTATGCCTCAAAAAGGTAAGGATAGCGCTCTCACATCTCGTCTTCCCTCTCCCAAGTGGATTCGCCCGGACAATGGGGCCTCCATGCGACGCGCACCAATGGAATAGTCTTGTTGTGTAGCACTTTCTCCCTGCGATCCAAGATCCCTACGGGCTGCTCCTGGTAGCTAAGGCTCCGTCCCACCTCAATCTCTGCATGGTCTAGCACGTGACTGGGTCCGTCACGTACCGTCTCAACTGGGACATGTAAATACGTTGTGCACTCCCTCTAATGAGGGTGGTAATGCCAAGCGGTATGCCACTTCCCCGACCTTCTCGAGGATGTGAAACGGACTGATGAATCTCGGACTGAGCTTCTCGCCTCCTCTGAAATGTATCATACCATGTGTCGGTGATATCTTCAAGAACACCATATCGTCCACCTAGATTTAAGCAAAAGGTCATGACCTATTCCTATCATGATTAACGATTACAACTAAGAAAACTATACGTCAAATTCTAATGGTCTCCGGTGACTATCGGCCCAGTGCTTCTGTCTGTCCTGAGCCACACGAAATCACTCCCTAACCAGCTTTACCATCTCCGCAGCATCCATGGTCATATCGGGCTCCAATAGTGCCTCTCACCCACGTTGTCCCAAGATAGTGGGGTACGACATCTCCGCCCGTATAAAGCCTCCAAAGGGACATTTCGATACTAGCTTAGTGGCTGTTGTAGTAGAAGAACTCCATAAGATGAATGTGATTCTCCCATGAGCCACCAAAATCTAGTACACATGTTCGTAGCATATCCTCGAGCGTCTGAATGGTCCACTCCGACTGTCCATCTGTCTGTGGGTGATAGGATGTGCTGAACTTGAGCGATGTGCCAAAGCTGGCCTGCAGACTCCTCCAAAAGTGGGGCATGAATCTGCTATCACGATTGGAAACGATAGTCACTGGAACGCCATGCAACTTGGCGATCTACTTCACATACAACTCTGCCAATCTCTCCATGGATAATCCCACTTTGAATGGTATAGAGTGGGCCGATTTGGTCAACCTGTCAACGATGATCCAAATCGCATCCTTCCCATGGCGAACGTAGAAGGCCAGAAACAAAATCTATAGTGATATGTTCCCACTTCTACTCGAGAATCGGCAACGGCTGAAGTAAACCTCCGGGTCTGTCTCTCGGCTTTGACCTGCTGGCACACAAGGCATCTTGAAACAAAGTATGCCACCTCACGCTTCATGCCGTACCATCATACGTGGGCTCTCATATCCTTGTACATCTTATTGGCTCTAGGATGCAATGAATACTGAGAACGATGTACCTCCTATGACCTCTTCTCACAGCTCTCTAATTGGTACACATACTCTCGTCCCATACCTCAATTAGCCATCCTCTGCAATTGTGAAGTCCTCTAGTAAACCAACCCGTGCATGCACGATGATACTTCTCAGCTGCTCATCCTGGTGCTATGCCTCTCGTATCCTGTCCATCAATCCAGACTGAATCTGTATGCCCATCATCTGCATCTCGACTCCGGGAATGACGACCTTAATGTCTAAGCTCTCCAAGTCTGCTAATAAGTGCCAGTCTCTCGTTAAGAACATAGCCACTGGGTACCGACTCAAGGCGTCCATAACTACGTTCGCCTTCCCCGGATGGTACTGCAATGAGATGTTAATATCCTTCATCAATTCCATCTGTTGCCTCATATTCAGCTCCTTCTGTGTGAAAACATACTTCAAGCTTTTGTGGTCAGTGAATATTTCCACACGCTTTCCGTATAAGTAGTGTTTCCATAATTTTAGGGCGAATATAACTACTGCCAGCTCTAGATCGTGGGTGGGGTAGTTCTTCTCATGCGATTGCAGCTGTCTGGATGCGTATGCTATCACCTTCTTATTCTGCTCTACACCCCAAGCCTTTCCCTGAAGCATCGCTATAGATAAAAAACTGCCGAAATCGGATGGCAACGTTAATATGGGAGCTATCATCAGCCTCTTCTTCAGCTCATCGAATGCTGCCTGGCAGTCCTCTGTCCACACAAACTCCACGTCCTTCCGAGTGAGCCTGGTCATTGGCTCCGCGATTCGATCAAAATCCTGCACAAACTTTCGGTAGTACCCCACCAATCCCAAGAAGCTCCGAATCTCAGCCACAGAAGTCAGGTAGTCCATGACTCAATAGCAGCAATCTTCTTCGGGTCAATAGATATACCGTCTCCTGTCACTACATGACCGAGGAATTCCACCTTGTCAAGAAAAAACTCATACTTTGAAAGCTTTCCATAGTGCTTCTCCTTCTTGAGGGTCTCCAGCACGATCCTCAGATGCTCCTCGTGTTCTTTCGACGACTTTGAATAAATAAGAATATCGTCGATGAAGACCACCATGAACTTTTCAAGGTATGGATGGAATACCTTGTTCATCAAATTCATGAAGACTGCCGGGGCATTGGTCAACCCAAACAGCATCACCATAAATTCGTACTGGCCGTACTTGGTCTGCAAGGCTGTCTTCGAAATATTCTCCTTCTTCACTTTCACTTGGTGGTACCCTGACCTCAAGTCGATCTTCGAGAACACCCGTACACCGCTCAACTGATCGAAAAGATCGTCAATTCTTGGTAGCGGGTATTTGTTCTTGATCGTCTTGTTATTCAAGGTCTGGTAGTCGATACACATACGCACCGTCCCATCCTTCTTTGGCACAAACAACACCGGTGCATCCCATGGCGACGAACTCGATTTAATGAACCCTTTCTCCAGTAGCTCATCAATTTGCTTCTTCAGTTCCATGGCTTCTTTGTTGTTGATTCTGTATACTCACTGTGACTCTAGCTCCGCGCCTGGCACAAGATCAATGGAGAACTCAACATCTCTGTCTGGCGGCAGCCCTGGTAGCTCCTCTGGAAATACATCGAGAAACTCCGTGATGATAGGATGAGGTAGTTCCTTCTCCGCTACCATGGTCCCACAAAGAGCGTCGCCATGCTGCTCTACTGCTCCTCTAGCGAACTCGAACACGGTCTCCCCCGGCGGACTAAATACAACACATCTGCGGTGACAATCAATGCTAGCAAAGTGTTTACTCAACTCCATGCCGAACACTATATCAAAGCTCGGGAGTGGCATTATGAGTAAACTAGCACGCATTTTCTGGCCTCCTATGGTAATAGCGACCGACGTAAACATCCTTCACCAAGATGATGCCTCCACCAGTCGAGATTTTATAGGGACAGTCTAAAGGTTCAGATATATACTATATCTAAAATAAAAGCTGTAGATATGAAGATATGACTGGCACCAGAATCGAATAAAGCAATAGCTGAAAAAGACTCAAGGAGAACAGAACCTGCTATCACATCCGGAGATGCCAATGTCTCCTCGACTGCCATGGCATAAGCTCTGCCCTGCTACTGGTGCTATACGAAGCGCTGCTGCTGTGTGGGCAGGGGTCCTCTCGCTGCTGTGTGGGCAGGGGTCCTCTCTGCTGCTGGAGTATCGTGGGATTCGTCGGCGCTCCCGGGGCAGGAGCTACCCTCTATGCTGCATGACTCTGTGCCGCTGGACATTCTTTCATCTGATGCATGCTCGAACGACGAATAAGCATACGCCAAGTCGTCTTCTGCACACCTCCTACGTATGTCCCGACTTCTTGCAGTGGCTGCAGGTGGGAGTCGTCTGTCTTGACTGGTTCTGCTAGAAGAGGGGCTTTGGCTGAAGGTGGTACTACTGTTGGAAATAGGCTGTGGCTACTGCTGTGTCGCGGTATTTTGGAACATTAGACCTCTTTGTCGAGCTGGACTGGTCGTTGCCTCCTCGTATGTGTTCCTATCTCTTTTTGCTTGCGCTTCTGTTCCTTCTTCCCTCCTGTGTGACCTTCAAGATCCTCTCGTATGTGGTGCTTGGCTGGTGGCGATGGCTATGCGAATCTCATAGGATAGTCCCTTACTGAACTTCTTGGCCTTAGTTGCAGGGGTCAAGGCATCTGCGAAGCGACTGAGACGGGAGAACTCGGCGGAGTACTCGTCGATGGAGAGGTTGCCCTGCTCTAGGTTCTCGAACTCATTCTCTAACTCTTCTTTAGCTGCGTCGGGGTAGAACTTCGTCTTAAACAGCTCCTTGAATTCTTCCCAAGTCATATCTGGTACGGTGAATCGGGCTCATCTCTGTACCACATACAAGCGATGTCATAGAGCTGCATACTGGCCGTCTCGACCTTATTGTCTTCCAAAATTTGAGGCATCCGGAAATTGATCCACGTTCTCTAACCAGTCGTCTGCATAGAGGATCCCTTCAGTTCCCTGAATTCCCTGGGCCTAAGGTCTATGAAATTCTTGGAAGTTTTGGAACGCAGCGGCGGAGCCTCCATAGTCTGAAGAGCCTTCCTCAGTGTATCACGGAAGATGTCGGCCTGCCTCGTCTAGGAAGTGATAAGCTGCTAGAAAATATCGAAGAGTGTGGCATTGTCCAGCGCAGGTACTGGAGGTAGAACTGGTGCTGGATGCTGAAGGGGTGCTGGCTGCTGGAAGGGTACTGGTGAGGAAACTGTGCTGGTGGCGGAGTCGACAAAGGAACTAGGGAGGTGGCAGAATGTCATCATGACGAAATCTTGAAGTCTGCGGTTGGGGCGTCTCACCTAGGTAGGTGAAGCGGCCTCCGTGAGTCGGTGGGGTTCCATTCGTGGAAGACCCGCCAACGTTTGGGGTGTTCAAGTGAGTGGTGTTCCTGCCTTGAGAATCCATCTGTCTGCCACAAAAGTAAAATCGTTAGTTGGTATGAAGATTCAAGCAGGATGCAGATCAAAGGAATAATTGAGATCAAATGTGGAATTTCAATAACGATTTTAGACATGTGGAGATGGTCCTTAATTCTAGTCTTATTCGCAGGCCCGCAGTAGTACATCTAAGTTGAGTACCACCACAAGTTTTGCTGTTTTTGCGAAAATGGACCTGCATGGGCTACCATAAAAAGTGTCACGACCCGCCCCAGTATTTGGGCACGAATCATGAGTACGCCCAGCCTACGTCGCAGAGTCGGCGGTAGTACGCTGTCTAGTCATCTCCATATTTATGAAACAACCACACAGTTTATATGTATTTGCACAATTTAAACCATATCACTAAATCGTTCAAAACGAATAAAATTTATAAATTGTCACAGTTTGGAGAGAAGGATAAATGAGACTGACAACACCAACATAGATCAAAAGTATAAAGGGACATAGTCTCCAAAGATGAATGTACTAAAGAACAGTCACAAACAACTCATGAGTCACAAAATAACAAACTACAATCTCAAACTACTCCAGTCTATGAGAATGCTACATAAATCTCCTAAAACTCGTCGGTAGCAGGTAACTCTGTGTAGGCCTCCTCTAGTTCACCCTGTGCACCAAAATCAGGATCTACAGTATGCTCATAATACGTAGTACAGAAATCCTCTAACCATCACCTAAAAATGTTGGTTATCCAGTCAGGAATGGAACAAGCACACAAACTGAAAAACTATTTGCATCATAATAGATTTGACAGTACATGGATATAACATATGTGGAAAAAACTAGAATGTAAGCAATGATAGAGTATGAAAGTATAAATCACAAAATGTGGTATGTCAACTGGAAAGAATGTAATAGCATAGTGACATGTCAAATGGTGAAATGTAAAGAAATAATAAAGACAACTATCTAAGTGTGTTGAAATATCCTTTTCGACCTGTAATAGCTAAGGGGTAAATACGGTACCCTATACGTGTCATGTACAGCTGCTATCAGTCAAGATTAGACATATTGGGATAGAATGGGAAGTTCACACGTCTACTAAGATATTTCCCAGTCCCGACCAGCATACATGGGCCCAGACAAGTCACGAAGCACAATAATAAAAGTAAGACAAGAATATGATAAATGGGGTCCATGATACTACCTCGTGACCGTCGTGTCATCAAGTAGGGGCATATGTATAAAATGTAATTAACAAGACTATAAAATTGGGAACAAATAGAGAATGCACTTGCATGTAGTCCTGAGCTGGTGGTACGAATCAAGTGCTGGGTCGGAGTCCAATAAACCTATATTATGAATCAATTTCTAATCAACAGATGAAATCAATCAATGAGTCTATTTAGATATTATGAATTACCCTTATACTTAATAATCTTAATTGCCTGGAGTTTATTTATACTAGTGCTAATCCTAAGCCTCATGTCTAGTACTGTTGTATAGGAATACTTGTGTCCTACTGTCAAGACTACTAAGATTTGATTATATTTGTACACCCTTGGTACACAAGTCCCTATTTCCTTATTGATACCCACCCAGACCCTTGCACTTCATTCTCCTAAGTTGCTACAACTTGGCTTAGGACACATATCCTACCTGAGATGCACAGTTTCCAGTACAACTGGAGCTATATGATCTCCCCATTTCCTCACCTATGATGTACCCACAGAATATTGGTTTCTCTTCCTACTGCTTACACATGTTCCTTTGGGCAATTATCCTATGGTCATCCCTAGGTACTACTGGACCATACTAACTATTAATGCCTGTATGTAATTTCACTGTAGGAGATTGTCCTGCCATAGGTCACCTTTGGTATGCCATTTGAGGATACCTATTTGTCACTCATGGTACTCCTAGGGGCTATGAGCATGAGCTCTAGGGTTTGTATCTACTGGTATAAAGGAAATTCATGAATTCAGTATCCATGGATACAAAGGGAGGTTTTAGGCCAGTGCCAAACTTGGGGTGAGGGAAAATATATTCTGTGCATAACTCAATTGGCATTAACTACCTCTTTTACTTACTAGTGCCATTACCATTCCTATAACCTCGAAGAATTGGAGAGGGAGAATAAGAACAGTAATGGTAGTGGCAGCAATTTACATGGTCGGGTTGTCTAAGTGCCAGATATTAGGGAAATGGCCCAAGGATCTTGGTAACAGCTTGACATCAAGAAGGCAATACCTAATGCTAGTATCAATGGAATACAAATGAAGGTTCATAGGCTAGACACATAGGTTGTAGGACACTTCCTAGGCTTGATACCCAACCTCTGTTCAATGGCTACATGATGTAACATGGTATCAGTTAGTAGGCCTACACCTGTGATAGCCAACCTGTCATTAGAGAAGAATGGCCTATATGGCCATTCCTAGCTGTCATCTACACCCAATTGACAATAGCTAAAATAGAGGCTATGCAACTCACTAACCCTCCTTGGTAATTGGTATGACAACTCTGTGTGTGTGTGTGTGTGTGTGCTAGCTGCTACTGCTGCAAGGCTCAATATGAGGAACTATTCTGTGTGTGGTCCCCTGCTTCTTATGCCCAGCATCTAGAGCTACCTACACCTGGTCACAGATAATACTCTTACTTAAAGCCCAGGTTTTCCTATACCCAATACTTCTTAGCTAACTGATATACAGGCTCAAACCTGTGCTCCCTTCTACCCACATGATAACTTTGAAACTTGAGATCATGCGCTCCACAGTTTACCTAGCATATCCCTCTTACTGATCATGTATAACTAACATATCAAAGTGAAACTAATGCTTCCTGCAAACTGTCATATTAGTCATAACTGACACAAGTAACCCTGGTATATAATACTGCTCCAGAGTACATAATGCCCAATCAAAGATTTAGTTAAGCCACCCTCGCATATACCTCTCTCTAAGTCAACTGTCCTTTTTTTCCTTGGCAGCAAACACATATGGAGACTTCCACCTATCTCCCTATATTTCCTATGTGTCCAGGTCCTCTACAATGACTGAACCATATTGTAAATCCCAACTGAACATATATATATATATATATATATATATGACTGTTCAATTTAGGTAGCAGTGGACTCACGTCAATACTCTAAGGGACTGGACAACAAGTAAATGGATATGGACTAATCCTTTGATGCAGGACATATATAATACGAAAGGAAAGAAGGACATAACTAACACCCTACTGTAACTGAATCTATGAGGAGCAGGGAGCTGACCCAAAGATATGGCTAACCCTTTATTACCTGATACCCTGCGTGCAAGGTTGACCAACAAACCAAAACAGTGGATTGATACTCAATAAAATGGATAAAACAATGGCAAGGTCGGGACATCAAGTTTGAATCGACATACTGTCAAATATGGACTGACATTATACATGATCTGGGCTACACAGTGTGATGACTGTTCATGTATTTGATGTGGGCTGACACTCTAAGGGTATCAGTCAACTTGTACGAGGTTGGGACTGGTCTTGTCTTATGGACCCAGTAGCCCCTGGTCTAGCATTGCATACCAATGCAATATTTCTTCATATATGTGTATATGCATACCTGAACTTAGATAACTTGGCATAAAAACCTGAATATACGTAGGGGTACAAGGCTTGACCACAGTAAACTGATGCAAGAGCCTGTGTATAATGGATTTGGACAAATCCTAAGATGTAGGTGATAGGTCATAATGTGATGACTGAACTAAGTATGTAGGCAGGTGAGGAAATGATTAAAGACATTAGTACAATGGTGGACTGTAGGACCTACCCTAAGTGCAATGCACCATAACACCTGTGTCCTAATATATGGGTGTATCAGAGGATACTAAAATATACAGGACAGATATCCCATGATCTGGACATTGCCTGCCTGTACAAAACCAAAGCCTATACAGTTACTTCCTTTACCTCCCTAACAGGCCTCTAGATAGGTCATGTCATATATGAGTCTCCACCTATGGTAATCCTGGCCAGCTTCCTTATTTAGACCTACCCTCTAAGCCTATTTGTTAGTACACAAGCCTTTGATGCCCTGAAACCAATTTACCCACTCTGGTTCAAGCCTATGCCTAAACACCCATCTACTCTATGATTGTAAGCCACTCCTTACTAACTGTCTGCTGCAAGTATCAAATACTATCATGTACTTTAAAATATTATGCCTAAGCCTACTCCAGTGCCCAATATCCTGAAGCTTAACCTATTCCTAGGCATTACCAGGTATCAGAGCCCCATATGAGGTTGCTCACTAGAGCTGGAAACATCACCATGGCCAACTTTTCTACAAGTGAACACTTATACAAAAGGACTGAACTAAATCCTACTTATCCCTCGAATTGCTACAGACCCTTCTACTCACACAGGAACCTATTTATAGGTCTGCTAGTACATAGCCCCAAGTCATGTGCACTCTTGCATTGACTTGGTATCAGTTTGGATATAAAGGGAGTTCTCGTATTATTGTCTTATGGTTATCAAAGAGGAGTTTCTGCCTAACATGCCTTCTAAATCCTCACCTGGTTTATACTAATATGTGGCCTTCCTATATGCAGGGTAGGTACATGCCTACTACATTCCTATTTGCTAGAGTAAAACTTTATGTCTATAGGTCATGTCCTCTAAAGATACTAACTGGCACAATGTGAAGTACTTGATATATTAATGTAACACTTTGGTACATCAACATAATCTGACACATGGCCTTCCTATATACAGTACCCTCACTTATTCTCTGTTATACACAGGGCTTCTCTGCTGTCCCTGGGTTGACACCCACACAAGGCTGCATAAAATTGACTTCCAGGTGCAGACACCTCTCTATCTAGGTTCTCATGTGCCTACCTTATCTACCAATATCTAACATGGAACTTGGTACAACCACTTGACCTAACTCAACTCTCGATTCCTGGGTACAGGGAAACACCCTTCCCATTGGAATCTTCCTATTACCACTACATACATCTAGGACACCTATACTCATGTGTGGACTTACACTAGGCTTATACTCTCCTGTCAATATCTAAAGGGTACAAGGAAGTCTTCCTGAACATTGAATCAAATACATGGCATACAATAGAAAGGATTGCATATAAGGACATGGGAGTACCTGAGGTTTCGAAAGCAGGGTTTGGTGATTCTTCAGGCCTTCTCCTAGGTGTTCTTACGGCAGAAAGGAATTTAGGTTTCTAGGGTTTGGAGGATGGCAAGGTCGACTGCCTCTCCCCTTATATACTCGAATTCTAGATAGAAACGAATCCCTTCACAGGGATTGAGAGGAATTACTCCAAGTTTGAAGCAAAATCGATCTCAGGATTTGAATTTGGGTTCGACTTTATCAGTAGCCGTTTAGAATTTGATTTAAACATAGAATTTTGCATTTTAGTCCCTCATATCTGTGTTATTTGAGAAAACCCCCTTCCTTCCTTTTTTATTTACAAAGAAATAATAATATATATATATTACAAACATACTTGATTATTTAATTATATATATACATTAATTAATAATTCAGTAAGATATAAAAAATATGGGGATTTGGGTCAAGGGCTCACAGTACCCTTCCAGGATTTGAAAGATACCTGCTAACTGTGCCAACTGCATGAGCGATGTCTGGCCTCGTACACACCATAGCATACATAAGGCTTCCCACAGCTGAGTTATATGGAACCCGCTCCATATCTTCTTTTCGTCCTCGGTAGATGGACACTGCTCCTCAGTGAGATTAAAGTGAGCCGCAAGGGGGAAACTCACTTGCTTCGACCCGTCCATCCCGAAACGCTGAAGTACCCGGTGAATGTACTTTTTTTAGGACAAGTGTAGCATCTTGGACTCTCTCTCTCGGCTGATCTCTATCCCAAGAATAGTCTTTGATGTGCCCAAATCCTTCATAGAGAAGACTGTACCCAGTTGGCGCTTCAATTCTGCTATCCTAGTGGCATTCCGACCCACTAATAGCATGTCATCAACATAGAGCAATAAAATGATAAAATCATCCTCGAAAAAGTACCTTACAAATACACAATGGTCCGACATCATCCGTGCATAAACTTGCTCTCCCACAAATGACTCAAACTTCTTGTACCACTGCCTCAGAGCCTGCTTTAGACCATACAAGCTCTTCCTCAACCGGCAGACCAAATGTGACTTGCCCTTCTCACAGAATCCCTCTGGCTGTTCCATGTATAAATTCTCCTCAAGATCACTGTTAAGAAATGTCGTCTTCACGTCCATCTGCTCTACCTCTAAGTTGAAACTGGCTGCCAATGCTAGCACCACCCGAATAGACGACTACTTGACAACTGGCGAAAAGATATCATCATAATACATGCCTTTTCGCTGACCGTAGCCTTTAACTACCAGCCTCACTTTGTATCGAGGGCGAGTAACATCATCCGTCTGCTTCACTCTGAACACCCATCGATTCTTCAAAGCCTTCTTGTCCTTTAGAAATCGTACTAGCTCGTAAGTAGAATTGGCGTATAAGGAACTCATCTTCTTCCGTATAGCCTGCATTCACTCATACCTTTTTTCATCTTCCATAGCCTCTATAAAGCTTTCGAGCTCTCCCCTGTTAGTCAGTAGCACATAGTCACCCGGTGAGTATCTCGTAGATAGTTGACGCTTTCTGTCGCTTATTTTCAATAGAGCCACTGGTGTTGGAAGTATACCAACAGCCTCCTCTCCTTCAGGAACTGCCTCTACGGTATGCTCATCCTCCTGAGGGATATTCTGACCACCATCAGCAGGCTGATGATCAAGGTTGGGAGCAACTCCATGTACTGGCTCACCCATTACTGGATCCTCTACGATGTCCTATGGAAACTGCTCGAAGTGAAAAGACTCTAACTCAGGCAATTCCTCAGCCTCAGAAAGCGTCTCAGAATTCTGAGTGTTGGTCATGGTCTGATCCTCGACGAATACCACGTCCCTGCTTCTGTAGAGCTTTCTTTCCACTGGGTCGTAGAGTCTATAGCCAAACTTATCCCATTCGTAGCCGACAAAGACGTCGCCTCATCTTCGGCTCAAGTTTGGACCTCTCGTCCTTCGGTACATGCACGAAGGCCTTACAACCAAATACTTACAGGTGATTGTATGATGGCTCTTTGCCGTACCATACTTTATCAGGCACATCATCTTGCAAAGGAGTACTAGGAGATAAATTAATAGCATAAGCAGCTGTGAAAAGAGCCTCACCCTAATAACTATCTGGCAAATTTGCTTCTGACAGCAAATACCATACCCTCTCCATTAATATCCTGTCCATGCGCTCTGCTACACCATTGAGCTGAGTTGTCTTGGACGGAGTCTTCTGGTGTCGTATCCCTTGCTCTTTGCAATAAGCATCAAAGGGACCAATGTATTCGCCGCCATTGTCGGGCCGAACATACAATAACTTCTTGCCCGTCTCTCTTGCAACGGAGGCCTGAAACTCTTTGAAAGTGGGCAGCATCTGATCCATGGTCTTTAAGGCATAGACCCAAACCTTCCTGGAACAGTCATCAATAAAGGTTACAAAGTAAAAAGCACTATTAATAGATTTTACCTTCATAGGACTGCAGATATTCGAGTGAATCAACTCGAGCAACACCGGCTTCCTTGAACTTGGATGATTTTGGAAAGATACCCTATTTTGCTTCCCAGCTAAGCAGTGCATGCACTTCTCCAACTTTATAGACTTGAGCCCTAGAATCACCTTCCTGTTCTCCAAGTAGCTTATCCCCTTCTCGCTGATATGGCCAGGTCGCCTGTGCCACAACTCGACAGACGAATCAGAAACTGCGTTCACCTCCTGTGCCCCCTATGCGCTCCCCTCCATATAGTTGAGACCGGACTTCTTGCTTCCTCTAACAATCACCATTGAACCTCGGGAAAGCTTCCACTGACCATTCCCGAAGAGACCGAAGAATCCCTTGTCACCCAACCTTCCAATCGACACCAGGTTGAAACGGATATCAGGGACATAACGACATCTTTGAGAACAAGAACTGCACCCATCTTCATTCTCAAATGCATATCTCCAATGGCAACTGCCTTCGACACATCTCCATTATCCATCTTCAATGCTCCATAGTCGTCTGTTGTGTAAGTGACAAATAGTGCCCTATTATGAGATACGTGCGTTGAAGCCCCTGAGTCCACCAGCCAAGAATTGTCATCGCTGGCGAGGTTTGTGATAACCTCATCACCTATGATGATCACATCGCCTCCATGTATCGAGGCCACAACTGTAGTATTCTCATCTTGCTTCCCCTTGTCGCCCTTTTTTTTCTCTCTTCTAAGTGAAACAGTTCGCTTAATGTGGCCCTTCTTGCCACAATGGTAACACTCCAAGTCCTCGTACCGACCATTGGACGTCCCCCTGCTCTTGTCTCTGCCACCACTTGGACCCCTACTTTTTCCTCTTTCGTGGCTCCCTGAAACTAGTGCCTATGAGTGGTAGAATATGGATGAAGTGCCATAGAATATCTCCGCATATCTTCATTCAGAACCTCGCTCTTGGCAAACTCCAGATTGACTACGCCTTCTAGAGCAGAAGCGATCATAGATACTCGTATGGTCTTCCACGAGTCTGGCAATGTACACAGCAGCCATAGTCCCTGAACCTCGTCGTTGAACTTGACTCCCATCGAAGATAGCTGGTCAACCACACCCTGGAAATCACTCAAGTGATCCGTAATAGATGCCCATCTTTGTATCGTAGACCCATCATAGTCCGGATCAGGAACAACTTATTTACCCTGGTCTTCTTCGCATACAAAGATTCCAGCTTATCCCATAACGTCTTTACATGCTCAATATTGGCAACGTGGTTGTACACGTTCTCGTCAACAAACTGCCTGATATATCTGCACACCTGTATGTGCTCGAATTTCTAGTCCTCCTCGAATTTATCAACTGGTAGCTCGGAAGCAAATACGGGCAGATACAACTTCTTGACAAACAACAAATCTTTCATCTTGCTTCACCAATAATGATAGTTAGTGCCATTCAGGCTCATCATACGCACATGCTTCGCGTCCATCTCTCCTCTCTAGTTTTTCTGTCAACTCCTGACACCCTTCTGAATTCCAGAACCTGGCTCTGATACCATTTTGTTGGAAAAGAAGCACGAAAATCTTTCCCCAAACTAGAGTACCTATGAGAGAACCGAGCAGTTCAATGCACGAACAAAATACCAAAAAACAATCCACGCAAACACAGAGAATTTTTGACGTGGAAAACTCTTGCAAAAAAAATCACGGGACGATCGGAGTTCAACCTTTGAGAAGCCTTCACTAATAAAATAAAGGAGTACACCCTCTACAAACTTCTTTCGATCCAATATGGATCCCCATAACACTTGGAAGCAAAAAAAATTTATTACAAGGCTATGAAGAACAAAGACGACGAGTAGGGATTACCCGAACACGATCCTCCTTCGAAAGAGACCTTCAATCCTCCTTCTTCTCTCCCAAAGTTGCAATAGCACTCTTGCCTCCTTCTTTTTTTCCTTTCCGTTGTGTGTGATTAGGGTTAGGAAAAACCATATGTAACCCCTAATCCTGCAGCAAAATCTGGACCGTAGGATACGATCCAACGGTGTAAAAAACATCCTAAAATTAGCCTCAGCCCGACGACACAGTGTTCGGTCATAACTCTATGTAGGCATTCCAGAAAGGTTCTGGACACCAAGGTGCAGAACTCGGCCCGAGTTTGGACCCCTTGGTTCCAGGATGTCCTATGATGGCTCTTGAGCTTCTCATTCGTCTCTGAATGACCTCGTCACCTCCTGGAGCTTCTCTGACATACAAACGGCTCTCGTCGCACTCCGGGATGTTCTCCACATAGGTTGGGAACCCCACCCACTCCAACAGTACGAAACCAAAAAAATGGTACGACGACCTCTCCCCATAACATAAAAACATGATCGATGTGATCCATTCCAAAAATGATGGCTTTATGTCATCAACCAAGATGGGAGTCCCCTTCTTTTCTTCGATGATCATCGGAGAAGCATCTTTACTCAGAGACTCAACATATTGTATCAGGATGCACATATATTCTTCCATGTACAAGGCATCATGCTGCCATAGGAGATGGATCTACTGTTGATGATCCTTTTCACCATAGCACCTAGTCAAACTCCAACACAAGAGATAGAAGACAAAGTCGGACGCTGCCTCTTCTCCATATATGGGGAGTCGATCGTCCCTTACCCGCCACTAAAACTCTTCGACGAAGGGGTGGTTTAACCCTTATTCTTTTTAAAACCCTGTTGCTGATCCTCTACCACATGCTCTTCCACCATTTTATAGGGTTACAAGCCTTTCTACTCCTACCTTTTTAACCTCTGCACCCTAGTCCAGCCCGAAGCAGACCCACCCCTGCTGGAATCCTTATCAGTAGTAATCAAGTCACCACAAGATCCACGTTAAGAGCCAATGAATCCTTCGCAAGCCTAGAAGATTGTCCATCGATGTCGCTGCTGATACGCATGTTCGATATATTATATATATATTATATATATATATATATATATATATATATATAACATATCCTGAATGTGTTATATCTTATTTTTTTAAAATGTGTCCCGTGGTGTCCATGTCACATTGTGTCCAATGTCAAGACTGTGCAATATAGTGTAATATCATTAGAAAAAATTAAAACTATAAAAAATCACAAGACCGTAATAAAAGCCATGTACTAAGCTTATTGAAACCCTTTTATAGTTCTCAGAAGACATCTCTAGAAGTTTTTGGTTTAGATTAATTCTTTTAGGAATGTTTAGAAGATATTTCTGCAGTAGTTCCATAGAGGAATTCGAGGCTGCACGAAGTGTTTGGAGCGACAAACAGAGGAGTTTGAAGCCAAAAAATTAAAGGAGTGTTCTTCTCTCTGTCTCTTTCTAGATCATAATCCTATTTTAGATTTAGAGAGAGTTTTACCCCTTAAAACATTTTCTACTGGCATGTGTTTAGAGTAGAACTAGCGTCAGTATTTTAGCTATAACTCCTAGATGACTTAGAATTTTTGTTCAAACAAATTTTATAGGAAGTAACATGGAGGTCTAACATAATCTTAAAGTAGCATGCCAAAATAATGTTTGTAGATTTTTCTATAGTTTTTCTAAATCGGACTGGACAAATTTGACTGTTGCAGAAATTAGGTAAATTTTAGTGTTATAACTCGAAATTGGTATGTTATTTTTCGCATATAAGTTTGTGATCACTGTAATTGTAACATTCGTTTTACAATGAATGAAATCATTTTATCAAATTAGTAGTTAGTATAATATGAAAATTTGTTATATATATATATATATATTATATATATATATATATATATATATATAATATATATATATATATATATATATATATATATATATATATATATATATATATTATCTATGTTATAAGACCTATGTTAGGCTAGGATGTGTTGACTGTTGAGTTAAGTTCAACATAGTGTAATGAGATAGTGGACTAGTATGTTAGCAAACCTATTCAAATCAATCCCAATTGATACTAAACTTGAACCTTACGCACGGGTGTATGTGGACTCAAACTAAGTGACATAGGGCTTGTATTTGTACCTAAACAAGTGGATTAGCAGCTATACACAGCCGATGGTCGGTTTAGGAAGGGGGTAAGAAAGTGAAAATGTGGGTAGTTAATGAAACCACCCACTCACCCTTTCTTTAGGCATTCAAATGGACTATCTTTTCACTCATTTTCTCAACCAAATTCAGCCACAACCTTCTATGTCCATCATTCTTTCACTCCTCTACTCAATCTCTCTGGCCAAAAATCTCAAGGTGATGGGGTTGTGCACAATTGAGGTTTGGATGATTTCTCAACTTTCAGGTAAACTATTTTTCTATAATTTTTAACTAATATAATTTTTGTATATGTAATATTTTTCAATTCCAGAAGTTTGTATGCAATCTTGGTTATGTTTTCTACAAATTTCATGTTGAAGTCATGTTCTCATTTTGTTTGATTGGTGTAAGTTAGGCCAAACTTGACCTCATGAACCTGAATTCTGAAACTGTATTTTTTCCAACGTTGAAGTAGTGTAACTTTCATATATGTATTTTTTAACTCCAAAGCTTGTATGAAAGCTTGGTTATTTTTTCTACAAATCATTGAGGCCATGTCCAAAATATCTTATTTATTGGTGCAAATAAGACTCAAGTTGATGTTATGAACACAAATTCTGAAACTGTGGTTTTCTTCCAAATTTGAGCATGTAACTTTCTGTTGTAGTGATTATTTCTAGATCCAATTGTTAGATTAAAATCTATAATGTTTTGACTATCAATTTTGTATTAAGTCATGTCCAGAATAGATTATTTTACTAGTGTAAAATGAGACCAAAGTTGGCATCATGAGCAGTGTTTACTGTACACTAAAATTTGTTTGGAATTATATTCTAGTGTAATGTTTGTATTCTTGGTTAAGTTGTGAATCATTTCATATATGTTTCATGAATTAGATACTTATTTCGGGTTATGTAAATTGAGGACAAAATGAGCTCCATGAACAACATTTCAGCATTTAGGTATGAAATTGTTTTTTGATGTCACTTTAAGCTTAGTTTCCCAAAAATCAAACAGTTGGCTTTCTGTGTGACTTTTCTATAGTAACGTCTAGATAAATCTATACTAGATTCTGGAATTTGAGCCACAAATAATATTATTTTTACTCAAATATTGCTTCCAAAACTGAAAAATTATAAATTTCTGCACACAAATTATTTCCAAGTCTGAAATCAGTTTTTCTTGCAACTTTGTGCTTCGATTCTGGAAACTCCAACCATTGGATTGGTTTGGGATTTTCTTCTATTGTTTGAAAAACTTTGTTCTTCTGAATCCTTAAGTTTGAACCGTTCATCTTTATTTCTGACCACTCGTTCACTAGTCTAAAGTCAGGATAAAGTGAACTTCTGAAAACTTTTTTTAGGTAAAATATGAACTAAAAATTATAGGAAGGTCTACCCTCTAACCATACAAACTTGACATTAGTGTTATATGGGTTAGATATCATGATTTTATAGGTTAGTTTTCATAGATTGATGATATGTATTCATAATATAGGTCTTGGACATCGATACAGACATGATTGTTATTTTTGGCCCAGGACCACAGGTAAGTACATTCACTGATTGTTTTCTGTATATTATAATACATGTTTTAGTAATGTACTTGATCCTTGGCATGTATGTTACACATTTTATACTGCATGGATTCCTAATCAGGAGATGTTGTATTTTATGTTATTGTTGTACAATGAGTCACCATGCTTGTGTTTAGTTCATACGTTGTGACTTACGTATTGCAATATGTCCTAATTTGAATCCAATTGTATTAGTTAGGGCAAAGAAAATACTAGTTGATATGTGATCAATACCTTTATATTCCTGTGATTCCTGTGGATAGCTAATCATACACTCACATATGAATAGCCAGACCTGATACTCCCTTATATTAGCACATCGATAATTTTGATATATTGACCATAATTAACCTTCATACTGTTTTAGTTCTATTACTCTACAGGAACAATAAGAAGCGCCTTATTGCTAAAAGAAAGATGCTTCCAACACTTGTAGCACAAACAAAGCTCATGGATCGCACTCTCAGAATCCAAGATCAAAGCAAAAGATCCAACATCAATGCTTACAAAGTTCTCTAAATGTCTGTATGTGTCTAGGAAATCATTGTAAACACTTGTGTATGGATGAAAAAACAAAAATCAAAACCCTTCTTTACAATCAAATAAATATCTATGAAGAAGCGGACAATCCGTCGGATATCCGCAGATCACTGATAGACAATCCGAATTGTGACAACAAGTATTTGTGGTCTCATTCGGATCCTCGAACATTCGCGGATCACCGACAGGCAAGACGAATTTAGACTGTAAGTATTGTGGTCTCATTCGGATAATCCGTTGAATATTCCATTTTTTTATATTTCATGCAATCACTACTCAGATAAAAGCATTATCTTTCAAAACCTATCTTATTGGACTTTTCGACACCTTGCTGTAAAAACTACCAGATTTTTCGTAAATTAAAAGTGGCACAGATAACCACGTCGCTGACTCCTATTCTTCTCAAAACAACTCTTCATCTACCCACCCCATTTTTTATGTTCATATCTACTCTGGATTTTTTGCCTGTCATCTGCGAAAGTCCGTCGGATTTTCGATCTAAACAACCTGGCACATAACATGAACTGATATGGCTCTCCCCTTCCCAAACATTCGGTCAACATTCCTCTGAACCCCCTTCTCTTTTCACCTAACATATTTACTGACCTCCTCTCTCTCTCTCTCTCTCTCTTCTTCTCTTCTTCTTTAAATAGCCATCACCTTCATCTCACCTTCTCTAAACTACTCCAAAGTTCACCTCTTCCTACACCCTTCCATTCGTTCATCATATCTTACTACGACAAGCGATCTCACCATGATGGCTCCTCCTCCCTTTTGCTCCCTCCTCTGCTCCTATTTTCCCTCTCTGCCACCACCCACGGCTACACCATGATCTTCAAATCGGCTCAACACTATTGTGACTGGTTCACTACCTTCCACAAACTTCTAATCCATTTGGGCAACCCCATCTCTTTTTAACTTTTCCAAACCATCGAAAAACCTTTGAGTTTGCCTGTATTGATGATCTTTTGGAATGACAAGTGGATGTCCACCCCCTTGCCATCTAGATATTCTATTGTAACCTGGTCCCCGCCTCCGAAGACCCTGGGTTTGAGACAAAGGTCGAAGGCATCAAAATCACGGTAACCGCTTCCTCCTTGGCCAGTATTCTTGGCCTATCTTAACGTTCTTCTTATCGTGTCCTACCACCTTCTATTGAAACCATTAAAATCTCCTCAAATATGTCCTATGTAGAGTTTTTCATTTGCCATTTGTAGTCGTCTGTGGTCCTCAAATCGTATGACAAGGACTTAAACCCATTCTGTTATGATCTCCATCGTATCCTGTGCCACACTATTACTCCTAAATAGGAAAATATGGACAACCTCGCCGCTGAAGAGTTGGTCACTATGTACTATCTCGTTTCAAAGCAACCATTCTCTCTGGCCAAGTCTATTATTTTTACTATGATCCGGATTCGAGAATCTACACATCGATCTCTTTTGTTCGGGATGTACATTACTATATACTTGAGGCTAATAGGGTTAACCTGACCAATTATCCTAAAGGATCCAATCCAACTCTACTTGCAAAATCCAAGACTCGGGTCCTCTATTCTGTCTCTTGTTCTATTCAAGCTCCAGCCGCAGACACATCCTCTCCTCCTCTGGCTTCTACACTCCTATCTCTCGAGGTTTGTCGATACATTGATCGACGTTTTCACTCTCTCTATATCTCCACCTTGGAGCACATTCAGGCAGCTACTCAGGGCCTCGACGCTCTATACATCATGGGTTCATGGATCAGGCCTATTATATTCAATGGTGTTTTGAAGAGAGGGATCCTTTTGTCAATCCTGTGGTGCCTCATCTCGACTATCCGGGTCGCACTTCACCGACACCAACATCTATGGATTTATGTATCATGGAGGCATTGACCCCTATTGTGCCTTTACTCCTTCTACCATATCTTTCTTACCTCCTACAGCTCCTGAATGTGATGCTTGCTCTCCCTAATGGTGGTGTCTAAAAATGATGTGTTTTAGTACTGTGCAGTCCTTCGGGACTTTTGTTGATTGTTTCTGAAGTTCTTCGGGGACTAGTTGTTTGGTGGTTTTAGTAGCTCTTTAGAGACTTGGTCTTTTTTTTGTTTCTCTGTGTGTCGGTATTATGTTTAATGCTTATAAGCTATCATCTATCTTATCTAATGCGTGTGTTTCTCCTTTTCATCTACACTATTTTGTGTTTGTTACTAGCATGAATTCTTTCATTTTGTATAAACGCCAAAGGGGAAGAAATTGTATCGAAGGTAGATGTCATATTACGTGGGAGCTCTCTCCTAAAAACTGTCCGTTTGTCAATTATCAAAATAGAAATTGTTGGCACATCGATGATTTGATATATTGATCATAATTAACCTCCGTACTATTTTAGTTCTATTACTCTACAGGAACAATAAGAAGCGCCTTATTGCTAAAAAAAGTTGCTTCCAACACTTGCAGCACAAACAAAGCTTTGGATCGCACTCAAAGAATCATGAAAGCAAAAGAATCCAAGATCAATGCATTACAAAGTTCTCTAAGTGTCTACAAGTGTCTAGGAAATCATTGTAAACACTTGTGTATGGAAGACAAAAAAAAGCAAAAACCTTCTTTAAAATCAAATAAACATCTATAAAGAAGCGAACAATCTATCGGATATCCGCGGATCACTGACAATCTGAATTGAGACAACAAGTATTTGTGGTCTCATTCGGATCATCTTTCAAAATTCGCGGATCACCGAGACAATCCAAATTTAGACAGTAAGTATTTGTGGTCTCATTTGGATCATCCGCCGGATAACCGCATATTACCACTGGGCAATCCGAATTGAAACAACAAGTATTTGTGGTCCCATTCGGATGATCCGATGGACATCCGTAGATCATCCGTTTTGCTTAGCTAGCTATTTTTGAATTCAAATACAACCAGATGTCAGAGCATTTAATGCATCCATCGACTATTTTTCTATCCATTACTGTTGGGTACGGATAATCCGTCGATTTCTACGAACAACCGAGGGATCATCCAACTTGCTATAGGAAATGCTTTATGCTATTGGATTTGTATAAATAGACCTCCCTTTTCTTCATAAATGATCATCCACTTGAGCCTTTAATTTTTTTCATCTACCAAAGAACTCCTCCTTAACTCTACAAAGCTTTTATTTGTCATCCACAAAAGTGTTAGAGTATTCAAAAGAACTTAGATCTTCCAAGTGTCAAGAAGATCGAAACATTTCTCTTGCAAGAAGTTGACGAGCCGTAGGATAAAAACTCGCGTGTAAGAAGTTGACAGGTCTTTGGATCAAAGCTCATGTTGTACTATTTACTCAAAAGTGGATTAAAGCCGGAGAGAGTTCTAGGACTGGAGTGCCCTAAGGGAGGATACCAGGATACATCGAGTGTTTGATCTCTTATATCCTTTTTCTAAATTGCTATTTACTTTCAAAATTTATGTCGGTAATTTTTATTATCCTATTCACCCCCTGTAGGGTTCTACACCTGCTGTACCTAAGCCAGTCACATATCAAGTAGTATTTCAAAATACCTAGAAATAATAAGCATTTGCTATGTTATTTTGATTTCTATTTTCTTGTTTACTGCCATGACTCTAGTTGTACTTAATTTGTTATACATGTCACCTGTGATTTCCAGTTTTCTTTAATCATGTAATACATTTACTATATAACTATTTATAGTCTCTGTCATTTATTTGGAACTGCTTTTATTGATTGTGCTTTGCTCCAATCCTGACTTGATAACCACATTTTTAGAGATGTTGTGCTCACGTTCTTAGACTTTAAATGGTTGATATAACTGAGATACTCTTACTCTTTGGACAACAAGTGATCTTGTATTTTATATATTATTTTTTATCATGTCTTCCTTAGCATGTTGTGAGTGAGTACATATTGGTAGTTGTTTGATTAGTATTGGTATGTTGGAGGTCTAGACAATATTCTACCATCGATACCGCGACGTAGGCTAGACGTACCCACGACTCATGCCTAAATATTCGCGTGTGGGTCATGACATATTTTTGTGGTGGCCCATACATGTCAGACTTCGTAAATAGTGCAATTTTGTGGTAATACTAAGTTTAGTCGTACTGCTGCGAGCCTGCAATAGAATATAATTTATGGATTATAGAAAATTCTAAAAATTACAGTACTCAATCATATGTTAGGATTTCTTGATAAACTCCTAGGATGACCCTTGAGAATCTTACCTTGAACCTTGCTCAAATCTATTTCCACTTATTTTGCTCACCTAACTGAATACATGTCGTTGAACCTAATTCTTGTATCAAGATGAGACTTATGGAGTATAAAGGAAAAAAAGGAATAGACGTTGATTTCATAGCCATTTCAGATTGAGGATAGAAGAATGATTAGTCAAAAATCTTATATATGAATGTTAAAAAAATATTCCGTTATATTTTCAATCAAGAAAACCTGAATTTAGGCCAACATACTACATCGGGATTTAGAGGATTTAATGAAATAAGTTTGAGAAATAAATGGAAGAATAACATATGAATTTGAAGAAACAAAATAGATGTTTCATAAATCAGTCTAAGGATGATATCGTAGAACGTATAAATGATGATTTTGATCAAAAAAATAAGAGGGCAATATTGTCGACTTGTGAAATAGAAAATTAAGGAGAATTTTTATATATTTTTTGAGGAAAATATTAATCGATTTTATCCTGTTTAAATAACTAAAAAATGATGGCTCACTATGAGATATGATTATTCTACAAGAACATGGAACTTCGAATAAAAAAAGAATAATTACGACAAAGGTAGTATGAATCAAAAGAATAAAGTAGTATGATTGATGGCTTATTTTTGGATATAAATACTTTGAGATTGTAGCTTGTTGTGATTTGGTAGAACTGAAGCAGCACATGAGATTAGGATCAAATGCGACATTCAGATTTTAAAGATGGATAAGAAATAATAATGTAATTTCTAGATGGATACTAGCAAAGTGGTTTAAATAATGAACAATATTGAAGGTTGTAAAATAAAATAAAATAAAATAAAGGATGATTTTGAAGCTGATGGCCTTGCAATTTGATTTATTTTTGTTTTAAGGATAAGAGAATTAAAGTAAATAGAGAAAGTTTGGTACTAAGGACCTGACAATTCAAGACATTAGATACATGTATGAAAGCAATGGAGATAAAAACTCATATTGAGTAGGTGCTTATTGGGGACTAATCGAAAACATATAAGAATAAGAGGATCAGATATCAAAAGAAAACTGGACACCTCGGTGGTTAGAATCGTAGGATTATGTTGAATATTGTCATATGCAAGAAAATGGCAAGACAACAACTTCAATACGATCAAGTGAGTAAGAGTAAGATTCATATTCTCGAAATCATTTTTTTTCCTGATATCTCTGTTTTACTTACATCCATGAATTTGACATATATATAAAAACCTGTTACTCTAGCATAGCAAATAACTAAGACATTATGTTTTCTTGAATCTTGCCATCCTTTATCTGTCGAAATGGTCGAGTCTCTGGAACGAGGAATTGATTATCAAGTGGTGATGATATATATTTAGTTTGGTAGTGGTATCTTAGACGTTGAGATAAATTTGATGAAAAAAAGCAAAACTAATATTCAAAGAATAATCAAGGAAATAGTAACATCATAGAATTTTTAAAAATGCTTATGTTTAAAGAATTAGCATGGACTATTTTCATACAAAGAGAAAATGAGGGAATTTCAACAAAGACTATAGAAAAATAATGATGGAATTAACATTAAAATCTTGAGAAATTATAAATATTTTGAGGTTATAAATTCCTGGGATTGATGGAAGAATTTGAATGATGATTTTAAAAATTAAGGTACTATATCTAGAATATAAGAATTGGAGGTTATCAAATTATGCGATGATGATTTGAAATTGAACAAAGGATGATAGTAGTAAACAATGAATGACTAAGAGATGGTAGAACACTAAAATTTTGGGCTTTGGAGTACAAATTTACGAATCAAGATTACAAATTTTGGAGTTTTAAAAAAATTTCATGGAAAATACATGTTTGTGGTAAAAAAATAATGCTTGATGGTTATTTGAGGTTAAAATTTTTAATTTAGTAACATTTACTACTAATAGAGGAAACAAAATTTGATCCTAATGGTGACACTAGATTTGAAGAGGAATAAATTAAAGTATACTTCAATGTTAAGATGAAGAAGCTTGAATTTAAACCATGGTCAAGGATTATATGGAAATAAATTTTGACTCGAAGAATTTAGATATAAGTTAAAAAAAGGTTGTGGAAATTAAAACTTTTATAGATAATTAAGTTCGATAATGGATCACGAGATTAGGAAAAGTAAAAAAAATGATATTTATAATTAATATATAGTATGGAAGCATTGCCTTCATATGGTAGGGTAATCCAGAGATCGAGGCCATGCAAGTAGTCACGAGATGGATATTCCATAATCCATATCAAATCTTGGTTTATGGTACCTTCTCTTCTTCAAATCTTATCAACATTTGATATTTCTTTTGCTTCTGACATTGTCAAAACATGACCTCATAGAAGACCTACTCAATTCTCAATAAATTAGCACACCTTTAGTAAGTCCGAACTATAATTGGATTGTGACAAATTTTGAACCATCCCGATCATCTTATATATTGTCAAACTTTTCTCCAGTTTTTTTCCTCCTTTCCTTGTTGCCATTTGAATGTGTATATTAATAGTTGTACTTTTGCCCATAAACTTGTCCTTTTGTATCAGGACTGGCTATCAAAAGTCGTGTCATTGTCATCTATTACTGATCAGCTTTTCTACCATTTTTATAGTAAATAAGTTATAATCCTAGAAGGCTCCATCTATTGTAGTATATAGTGTTCTTCTTTCCAGAACTTGAAATAGAGATGATTATAGACTTGTTGTACCTAGGAAAATGCATGTCAAACTGCTTCTAAACTGTCTCAGTTGATCATATTTTTCTGGTTATCTATAATTTTTTTCCTTTATATGAAGAATTTTCTTAATTTTGTTACCTTGGAAAGGTAACGTGCAATATCCTATTTATTTGTCCACCTTCTAGTTCAATTCCTACCTTGAATTTTGTAAAGAATTCAATAGCAAAGCCATGGCTGTTACAAGTGATTCCTGACTTTTCACTCGACCAACCAAGTCTGTCTATTCCGCCATTCTTAAATTTCGAGGATGAATTTTTTAAGGGGGATAGATTTCTAACATTCATTTTCCAATGAATCAAATCATTTTATCAAGTTAGTAGTTAGTATAATTATAACATAAGTTTATGTTATATATATGTATATGTTATATGACTTATGTTAGGCTTAGAATAGGTGTTGACATGCTGAGTTAAGTTCAACCTAGTGTAATGAGCTAGTGGGTTGGTTTAGGTTAGCAAACCTTCTCAAATTAATCCAAATTCAACCAAAACTTGAACTTATGTACATAGGTGTATGAGGACTCAAACTAAGTAAGATATGGCTTGTACTATCACCTAAACAAGTGGATAAAGTAGCTATAGATAGCCCATGGGCCGGCCTAGGAAGGGGGTAAGAAAGTGCAAATGTGGGTAGTTAATGAAACCACCCACTTACCCTTTCTTTAGGCATTCAAACCCACTATCTTTCCTCTCATTTTTTCAACCAAATTCAGCAACAACCATCTCTTGCCATCATTTTTTGCACTCCTCTACTCAATCTCGCTTGACTGAAAATCTCAAGGAGCTTGGGGTTGTGCACAATTGAGGTTTGGGTGATTTTTTAACTTTCAAAGGTAAACTATTTTTTTTCCAAATTTGAACTAGTATAATTTTTTGTATATATAATATTTTCAATTTCAGAAGTTCGTATGCAATCTTGGTTATGTTTTGTACAAATTTTATGTTGAGTCATGTTCAAATCATTTTGTTTGATTGGTGTAAATTAGGCTCAAACTTGACCTCATGAACTCTGAATTCTGAAACTGTGTTTTTTTTCCAACTTTGAAGTAGTGTAACTTACCATATATGTCATATTTTTCAACTCCAAAAGCTTACATAAAATTTTGGTTATTTGTTCTACAAATCTCATGTTGAGGCATGTCCAAAATACCTTATTTTATTGGTGCAAATAAGACTCAGTTAACCTCATAAACACAAAATTCTGAAACCATGATTTTCTTCCAACTATGAGCATGCATAGTAGTAATTATTTTCCAGATCCAATTGTTGGATTAAAATCTATAATAGTTTGTCTATCAACTTTGTTGAAGTCATGTCCAAAATAGTTTGTTTTACTAGCGTAAAATGAGACCAAAGTTGGTATCATGTAGCATTTTTTGCACATTAAAATTTTATGTCTGGAATGATTTTTACTGACTTTGGATGTGTGCTATTTTTTGTATACCATATTGTATATTCTAGTACTATGTATGTATTTTTGGTTAAGTTGTGAATCATTTCATGTATGTTTCATGACCTAACTACTTGTTTTGGGTTATGTAAATTGAGGACAAAGTGATCTCCATGAACAACATTTTAGCATTTCAGTCTGAAACTGTTTTTGGAGGTCACTTTGAACTCAGTTTCCGGAAAGCAAACCGTTGAATTTCTATGTGGCTTTTCCATATTAACCTTTAGATAAACCTATATTAGATCCTAAAATTTGAGCCACAAATAATATTGTTTGTTTACTCAAATATTGCTTTCAAAACTGAAGAAATTATAAATTTTTGCACATAAATTATTTCCAAGTATGAAATCTGTTTTTCTTGCAACTTTGTGCTTCGATTCTGGAAAATCCAATCGTTGGATTTGTTTGGGATTTTCTTCTACTGTTTGACAAAACTTTATACTTCTGAATCTAAGTTTGAGTCGTTTATCGTTATTTCTGATCACTCGTTCACTAGCCTAAAGTCAGGATAAAGTGAACTTCTGAAAACTTCTTTTTGGGTAAAATATAAACTAGAAATTGTAGGAAGGTGTACCTTCTAACCATACAAACTTGACATTAGTGTTATATAGGTTAGATATCATGATTGTATAGTTAGTTTTAATAGATTGATGATGTATATTCATAAAGTAGGTCTTGGATGCAGATACGGATACGAATGTTACTTTCGGCTCAGGACTACACACAAGTACATTCACTGATTGTTTTCTTTGTATAATAGTTTTCTTGGCACGTATGTTACATGGATGATACTGCATGGATTCCTAATCAGGAGATGTTGTATTTCATGTTATTGTTTTACCGTGATCATCATGCTTGTGTTAAGTCCATACAATATGATTTACATGTTGCAACATATCGTGATTTGGATCCATTTGTATTAGTTGGGGAGAAAGAAATAAAAGTTGATATGTAATCAATACCTTTAGATTTCTATGGTAGATTCCTGTGGATAGCTAATAATATACTCACGTATGAATAGCCGAACCTGATACTCCCTGCTGTACCTAAGCCAGTTACATATCAAGTAGTATTTCAAAACACTTAGAAATAGTAAGCATTTACTATGTTATTTTGATTTCCTATTTCTTTGTTTACTGCCATGACTCTAGTTATACTTAATTTATTATACATGTTATCTGTGATTTCCAGTTTTCTTTAATCATGTAATACATTTACTATATTCTTGTTTTATAGTCTTTGTCATTTATCTGGAACTGCTTTTATTGATTGTACTTAGCTCCAATCCTGACTGGATAACCACATTTTTAGGAGATGTTGTGCTCACATTCTTAGACTTCATATGGATGCTATAATTGAGACTACTCTTACGCTTTAGATTAAGTGGTGATCTTGTGTTTTAGATATTATTGTTTCTTATTCATGACTTCTTTAACATGCTGTGAATGAGTACATATTGGTAGTTGTTGGATTAGTAATGTTGGAGGTCTAAACAGCATTTTACCACCGATACTGCTGCGTAGGCTGTGTAGAAGCATGGAAAAGATGGAGTTTATACGGATCATCACTCTATGCGGCCAAGCAAAACTAAGCCACAGAAGCAATGCTCTTGGAGGCCCCATGCGGCCAAGTAAAACTAAGCCACAGAAGCAGTGCTCCTGGAGACCCCATGCGGCCAAGCGAAACTAAGCCGCAAAAGCAGTGCCCCTGGAAACCTCATGCGGCTATGACAATTCGAGCCGCAAAAGCGAGGCTCTCGAAGGCCCCATGCGGCTAAGGGGACTCGAGCCGCAGAGGGAAGGCCCTCATAAATCCCATACGGCCAAGTCAAACCAAGCCGCAGAAGCAAGGTTCTCAAAGATCCCATGCGGCCAAACAGAGCCGAGCCGCAGAAGCAAGGCCCCTAAGGCCACTATTCGGCCAAAATGAGTCAGACTTTACTTTGTGGAAGGGACACATAGCAATTTGACCAAGTCTCAACCATCCAGCTTCGCTACAACAAAATCTCAACAACCCCCACCAGCTGGCAGCCCAAGATTGAGTCTTTGTGTGTTGTTACAGACACGTGGCCATGTGGCCCTTTATGCTGCCCAAAATCTGCTATTGCAGGGATCACTAGAAATAGCATGGTACCACACCCATGCTAAAGGCTGGAATCAAAGGCTGACAAATTTCTTCAAGAGTAAAGACTGTGTCTGATAGTCCAATGGGTAAAGCAGAGTTGCTACACTTTCCCGAGCCTCAATTGTCACCCCCCAGAATAAAAAACTAAACAATTATACTTAAATTGTTTTCGAGGATTTCTTTCTAGGCTTTTTTTGTACAAGCGAGTTTGCAATCAAATTCAGTGTCTCTATAATACTTGTTTTTGATATTTAATGGCAAACATGATGGCGACTCTGCTGGGGACTTCCTTCTCCTATGTTGAGAAGTTGGTGATGCAATCCGACACGTCCAAGCTCGGCTCTATGCAGCAAACGCTTGTGGTTCGTTTTGACCAACAAGCATTCGAAGAAATGCTCTCTGAAGAGAGCACCAGCCCATCACAGAAGCGAGCCAACCCGAAGAGAAACCGCAGGACGTCGAAGCACAAAACTGTTGACCCTCGCCAGGTTCTCGAAGAAGCTCCTTCTGCGACCCAAGATGGTGATCGAAGCTCTCCTGCGGCCTTGCTTACGACCGCAGAGAACACCACTGTCCCCAAATCCAGCAAAAAAAAATCAAAAATAAAAACCTTAGAGGCATTTAATCAAACACCTACAAAATAATACGACACGTGTCCGATACGGATACCAAACGGACACGAAATTCACCCAAATTTCAGGGACACCTAGGGGACTCCTAGATCTTGCCCTACATGCAAGGAAAACCAAAATTTAAATCAATTTAAAGGGTTTTACCTATAGGTGCAAATTGCATGAGAAAGCTTCAAATGGGGGATTCCTCCTCTTGATGGCAAAAGCTCCAAATTGACCCAAAGCTGGGATTAAACCCTAAAATTAGAAAGTAGGAGAGTATTAGGTTCTAATGCAAGAAACTAGAATAAAAAAGGAATTAAAATAGATTTATGAGGATTTTTGGAAGAGGGACAATTACCTTTCTTTTCCAATGTTGAAATGAATGAAAGAAGGAGGCAAGCCCTAGAGAATAATTGTTTATATAGGGTGGGGATCCCTATGGCTGGTCATAAAGGAAGGAATTAGGGTTAGGGTTTCCTAAATTGGCCCATGGGCTTAAGTTATGATTAATCAAGTTATGAAGTCATAAGTCATTTCATGAAACCATAAACCATGACTTAAATGCACTAAACCAAATCCCCTCATTCTAAAATTAGTTTCTAATGACTAAATGTAGGTTAACCTAAGTTAGACTAGGGTTATCGTAGTTAGGGTTAGGTTCTAGGCTAGTTCACTAGGTCTCAACAAGTCAAGGTCAACTAGAATTCACCAATTTACTAAATCATCAAATAATTCAAATAAGTCAAAATACCAAATTACCCCTAGACTAAAAATGATAATCAAATCATCCTAATGACATGGTTAGGCTCTAGGTCATGCAGTCTCTAGGGTTTCACTAGCTGCACACCAAAATCACAAGTCATGACTTAAAGCAGATTTAAATAGTTTAAAAATTATTAAAAATCACCAAAAATCATAGTGTGAAATAAATATCAATAATTAATATTTATAAATACAAAATTTCAAAAATACCCTCTGAAAACTGGGTGTTACAATCCTATCCACCTTATAAAAATTTCGTCCTCGAAATTAAGATGATCGCACCTCTTCTAGGTCAAACCCCCAATCAATCAAGTCGAAGCAATACAATCCTACTGGTCATGATTCTACAGTCTCGAGCAGGGTAGCTACACTATCTAGCAATCATAAGCAATATCCTGGCAGGTACTAAGGTAAATCACACATGAAAGTGGGGAGGAAGAACAAGAAGGTCAAACCTGCTAATCCATCACCTGCGATGTCAGTCTCCTCGGCTGCCATCGCAAAAGCTCCACCCCTCTGGTGCTGAGCTACAGGTGGCCTAGCCCCCTCAAAAGGAGGTACAATGGGACAATCTATCTTCTGGTGGGCAGCTGACCCACAGAAATAGCAAACCTTTAACCTCTTCCTGCACTGCTCCCAGATGTGTCCCGGCTTCTTGCAGTAGGCACAACTGATCGCCTTCGGTCTTGACCCGATACTGATGTTGTACCTGCTGAACTCCTACTGGTGCCTGTGTCTGCTAAAACTGCACGTGAGGCCACTTGGCCTGGCCTCCGCTGCTGCTGGTACCGTGAGCGTCCCGTCCCCTCTTGTGCCTCAGCTCAAGATCATCCTCAGCCAATAAAGCTCCCGTCAAAATCTTCTCGAAAGTGGCATCCCTGTTGCCCTTGGTCAAGGACTTGACTTCCTTGACTAGACCCTTCCGGAACCTCTGGGCCTTCGCCGCCTCGTTCAAGCCCTCTACGAATCTGCTGAGGCGGCCAAACTCCCCAGCGTACTCCTCCACTGACAGGCTCCCCTGAACTAAGCTCTCGAACTGCGACTCCAAGGCTCTGAGCGCTGAATCTGGAAAGAACTTCTTCTTGAAGAAGCCCTTGAACTCCTCCCAAGTCTGTCCAGCTACCCCCCCCTGGGGTCTGATTGATACCAGGTGCGAGCAAGATCTCGCATCCGGCTAGCTGCTGCCTCTATCTGGAGATCTGCCGGTATCCAGGCCAGGCGAAAGATCTCTCAATATGCTCGATCCACTCGTTAGCATATAAAATCCCCTCTATCCCCAGGAAGTCTCTGGGGCTCATCTTCTGGAATTGCTCTATCCCCGGTGTCCTTGGCTGCTGGATCACTGGTCGAGCTGCGACTGCCGTAAGGGCCAACTCCATGCCTCGGTCCTGTCGGGCCTGCTGTCGGTCCATAAACTGCTGGAAGTAGGCGAACATCTGTGCCGCATCCACGTGTCCTGTAGGCGGCGGCTGCTGGAACTGCATCTCTGGGATGACTGGGTCCTGCCCCCGAGCTGGTGAAGGCATACCCCTTGCTGCTGCTGCTGAAGTCTCAATATGGGTAGAGGTGGCAGGAGCTGCAGCCTCCTGACCCTGCTGATCTGGCTGAGAGGTGGCAGTCCCCTCTACAACAACTGTTGCACCAGAGCGATGTGATCGTGTCTCCACCATCCTGAAGATAGATCGAACAAGGAAGTTAATACAGAGCAGGAATTGATATATCAAAGGAGGACAGTTATTTCAAAGAAGGCAAATCAGTACGATATGTAGATGGCGTGATTTAAAGCAGAATTTTCCTAACTGTGATTGAGTGCCTCTCCGGTAAAGCCTATCTCTCAGTCCTATCGCAGGCTCGTAGCAGTACAACTAAGTCGCCGTACTACCACGATATCGCACTAATGCGACTCTCGACCTACATGGGCCACCACTAAAAATGTGTCACGACCCCCGCACCCACTGTGAGGGTACGAGTACGTAACAGCGCCTAGCCTACGCCGCAGTGTCGGCGGTAGAACGCTGTTCTATGTCTCTAACTAACCATCAACTCATGCAGTATATAATGTACTCATCAAGATCAACTCTGAACGGAGGCAAGTATAAGATATGGTGTAACTCAATCACAGTCTAAGCACGATAAGATAACACAGAAATATCACTAAGAAATTGAAGACAACAAAACTACTAATATAATAACAAAAACTCAAAAATCTCAATACATCTCAAGTCTCAAATCTCATATACAACACCAGTTCTAAACATGAAAACTAAAACAAGACAGACTAGCTAAACTCCCGATCACTCCTGAGTGTCGGGGCCATAGGTAGCTAAGCCATCTGGTCTGTAACATGTAGGACATGTGTCCTCAGGGCAATCATCTGTAAAATTTACAACAGGTCCAGTCAGGACAGGAACGAGCACATCTCATCTAGAAAACCCAAGTAAATGACAGAAAACTATAAAGCAGTTATAGACAGTTGTATTGATGAAAATGACAGTTTATATTCAGGTGATGGTAAGAAAGACAGATAAAGTGCAAGGAAAGTAATAACTAAACAAGAGAAGAATCATAGCAATAATGACTGTAAAAATAGAACTAGCTGAACCAGGGTAATATGATATAAAGTCCAGACAGCAATGTAGACCAGTATAACTCCAATGTGAGTCCAGTACAAGATGAATCTAATACAAGATGAATCCAGTAAGGGACGATTCCAGTTATAGTGATCAATGATTCCAGGGTGAGTCCAGCCTATACTCTAGCAGTGTGTTTTAAAATACCGAGATCGACATGTAAACGGCAATAGGTAATCCGGCACATCACACACCTGGCCGGGTGTGAGATGGCTATCATTCCAGTTTGATTCCAGCAAAGGGTGATTCCAGTAATGGGGTATGTCTACATGTCTTACTCTAGTATTTCCCCTCCCAGCAAGTGAATCCAGAATTCTGACACAATGATTCAAAATGAGTCCAGCCAG
>JANAVB010040413.1:12500-15000 GCA_029216955.1 Iris pallida
AATGGGGACACTCTGTGCGACTCTGTGGCCTAGAACTCAAATCGGCCGTTTCTGGACTTGGCCTTGCACGGGCGCAACCTAGGCCCGTGCGGCATCACGCCTTAGCGAGGACGATCGCTCCTACGGGAGCGGGGCGTGACAGTTTGGTATCAGAGCACGGCTTTACGTCCTTGGACTTCACATCGAATTCTCAGTTTTGAAAGCTCGTTGGAAATAAGGAAGTGTACGCTCTCTCTCGTTGTGCCTTGGGATGTTCCATACAATAAGTCTAATACTTTCAAAAGCTCGTACAAGTACTCGGTTGCACGGGATCGATAGGCGAAGGCCTTTGTGCCGAACGACGTTAAACATGACTCGATTGAGAACACATGCAAAGTTAACATGTCTCGTACGTGCCTAACTAGTCTTGCGTTGACCCTAGCAACTGAGCGTGCAAAACATGAATATAGTCCATGCGGGATGGTTAAGCGGTACAACTTAGTCCGCGTGTCGCGCACCTCGACTCTTGGGTGCAATCGGGTTGCAAGCGATATCAAGTATCGCTCGATCGAGAACGGAGATACACTTTGAGTGTATATCGATAGGAACGCTATCGAGTTAACGCTTAGGCGTACGCGAATGATTGACTTGGACTTTGAGGATTAGTGTGAACGACTTAGTACGTCGAGACGACGTAAGCGAGTACGCTAGAGATTCGTCGAACGAATCTGAAGGATATCTTAGTGCATGGTGCGAACGTGATTGAGGATTTGACCGTATGGCTTGAACCCGAGTGGTGTATGTGATAGGTTCGAAGAAGAATAAGAATGAGTGTCGACGACTAGACGAGTGGCTCGAATCCGAGTGGTGTATGGATGTTCTTAGAAATCATTCGAGCGAAACTTGAGGATTACGAAACACAACGAGTACGTCGGCGAGGCAATGCGATCGCGCAAAGCCTTAGAACGCGTCACGCTTATTTGATCGTGACTTCGTGTGTCCCGAACGAGATATCGTTCGGACAACTTGTGAATGGGTAACGCGTGTTAGAAATGATTCGAAACGATGGATAAAAATAGATGGTCTTGATCGAGGAAACTTAGAGGAACGTGCGTACGATGTCAAATTGATGCAAATGAAATGTGACTTGAGTTTTGAATAACGATCTTGAAACGAGCTTTGAGGAAAAGCGACTGAACTTGATCTTGAGTATGGGGGAGAAATGGTGGAATATCCAACTCGGACAACGGCATCGTCGCATGACTCGAAATTGGTTGCAAAGGAAGATCGTCAGGTTACGCATATCGTCGATGGTATTGAGGCGTATCAAAGATCGATATGCGATAACTCGGGGGTACTCTGACTCGGCGAATGACGATCGTGCAAATGTCATTGTTCCGTTGGATGCTATACTCGGGGTATTAAAACGTGTCAAGGAAAATATAGACGTGACTCGAGGATTTCTGGTTGAATGAATGACGGTCGGACTGTCGAATTGAAATCTTGACTTGGATGAAATGAAATGCTTGGATTTACTCCGACGATAACCCCAACGTCGACATTCTTGTCTTATGCGAGCGCAACTCCAGCCTCGCACATGCGTCGCGCCGATTAGGGCGATCACTCCGCGTGAGCGCTGGTATGGTGATTCATCCAGCGGGGGTGATCAAACCTGCACGGCATGGCAATACGATTGCTTCGACTTGTGGTTTGACGCGAAGATGACTTGAGAATGATTCGGTGTGCTTGAATGATGAAGTTTGAGGATTGAGTAGGTCCAATCCGCGTATCGAGAATGAATCAGTCTAGACGTAAGCAAGAGTTACGCCCCGATGAGAATGATTATTCCGCGAGAGCGTTGCATGGTGATTCATGAACCACCGTGGATAATCGGACTCGCGTGAGATTGGGGCGCAACATATTGTCAAAACTAGATGAACTCGTGATCGAATACATGAATTGGAAAGAATGGATATGTGAAGTACGTGATCAGAATGAATTCGGATATACGCGGCGAATGCCTTGACGAGAATAGGTGATCGTGCTCGATGTTTAGAAATCTGAGTGACGCGAGCTTGGGTAGAAAATCCCGTACTACCGATTTTGGTTTGACCCTAGGATTGGGGTCAGTGTTGGCATTATTGTTGGGGAACTATGATTCCAATCCTGACATTGACTTAGCCTCGAAAAAGATGGCCTAGCGGTTAGGCGAGACGCCCCTGTTCCATGTGTTAGCAATCAAAGGATTGATCTTGAGGAATTGGCATGAATGGATAGCATGAATCACGAATGTAGGAAACCCTGCTCACAAGACTTGGCTGACATGCATATATTCAGGGACGCTTGAGTATGTGCACGATGCGACTCGAGTGAGAATGACAAACTCACTATCCTGCGGCTTGGCTGAATGCATGTATTTTGGGGACGCTTGGAATGCGTGCACGATCCAACCAAGTGATACGTTGAGTTCTAGCACGACTTGGGGAGTGAACGAGTATCGTGAACGTGAAATCGTGCTAGT
>JANAVB010040413.1:35000-36526 GCA_029216955.1 Iris pallida
CCGTGCGGCTGATAGGCCATGTCAGGCCCACGCCGTGCACGGACACTGGTTGCGTGTGCAGTAACTGCTGCAACTTGAGGGTTCCTCGATCCCGTGCGGCCGACAGGGCCTGTCAGGCCCACGCCGTGCACAGGAATTAATCGTGCGCGCAGAAACTGCTGCAACGCTTCCATTCCTCGGTCCCGTGCGGCCGATAGGGCCTGTCAGGCCCACGCCGTGCACAGAAATTCTTCGTGTGCACAGAAACTGCAACAACGCTCGCATTCCTCAGTCCCGTGCGGCCGATAGGCCCCGTCAAGCCCACGCCGTGGGCAGAAATTGTCGCGCGACAGAAAACGCCGCGAATCGTCGCGCAAGCAAAATTCGCAAGCGCGCGCTCGCTAAATGGCCGCGAGCGTGCAGCCGTTCGACGCGCCGTGCGCCCCCCCGTGCGCTGCGCGCGACGAACATCCCCCCCTCACCACCTACTCCCCTATAATAGATTTGCAGTTTTATTGTGGGGATGACTCCGGGGGACCAAAGTGCTTGAGGAGCTTGTCATTTTTCGCGCGCAGCCGCAGGCCGCGCCCGTGCTCGCCGATGCAGCCTGTCAGGCCCACGCCGTGGGCAGGAATCTGCCGCGGGGCAAACGAAGTGCCGCGAGGCACACAAACCGCAGCATATGCTCGCCCGGTCGATCCCGTGCGGCCGATAGGGCATGTCAGGCCCACGTCGTGCACAGAAAATCTTCGTGCGCGCTGAAACTGCTGCAACGCATGCGTTTCTGTGTCCCGTGCGGCCGATAGGGCCTGTCAGGCCCACGCCGTGCACAGGAATTGTTCGTGCGCGCAGAAACTGCTGCAACGCTTGCATTCCTCTGTCCCGTGCGGCCGATAGGGGCTGTCAGGCCCACGTCGTGCACAGAAATTGTTCGTGCGCGCAGAAACTGCTGCAATGCTTGCGTTTCTGTGTCCCGTGCGGCCGATAGGGCCTGTCAGGCCCACGCCGTGCACAGGAATTCTTCGCATGCGCAGAAACTGCTGCACCGCTTGCATTTCTGTGTCCCGTGGTGCCGATAGGGCCTGTCAGGCCCACGCCGTGCACATGAGTTCTTCGTGTGCGCAGAAACTGCTGCAACGCTTGCATTTCTGTGTCCCGTGGTGCCGATAGGGCCTGTCACGCCCACGCCGTGCGCAGAAATTCTTCGTGCGCGCAGAAACTGCTGCAACGCATGCGTTTCTGTGTCCCGTGCGGCCGATAGTGCCTGTCACGCCCACGCCGTGCACAGAAACTGTTTGCGTGCGTAGAAACTGCAGCAACTCGTGGGTTCCTCCGTCCCGTGCGGCCGATAGGGCCTGTCACGCCCACGCCGTGCGCAGAAACTGTTTGCGTGCGCAGGAAACTGCAGCAACTCGTGGGTTCTCCGTCCGTGCGGCCGATAGGGCCTGTCAGGCCCACGCCGTGCACAGAAACTGTTTGCGTGCGCAGAAACTGCAGCAATCTGTTCCTCCGTTCCCGTGGGCGATAGGGCCTGTCAGGCCCACGCC
>JANAVB010040414.1:7500-15000 GCA_029216955.1 Iris pallida
CGTGGGCCTAACATGCCCTATCGGCCGCACGGGATCGACCGGGTGCGCATATGCTGCGGTTTGTGTGCCTCGCGGCACTTCGTTTGCCCCGCGGCAGATTCCTGCCCACGGCGTGGGCCTGACAGGCTGCATCGGCGAGCACGGGCGCGGCCTGCGGCTGCGCGCGAAAAATGACAAGCTCCTCAAGCACTTTGGTCCCCCGGAATCATCCCCACAATAAAACTGCAAATCTATTATAGGGGAGTAGGTGGTGAAGGGGGGATGTTCGTCGCGCGCGCGCGCACGGCACGTCGAACGGCTCCACGCTCGCGGCCATTTAGCGAGCGCGCGCTTGCGAATTTTGCTTGCGCGACGATTCGCGGCGTTTTCTGTCGCGCGACAATTTCTGCCCACGGCGTGGGCTTGACGGGGCCTATCGGCCGCACGGGACTGAGGAATGCGAGCGTTGTTGCAGTTTCTGTGCACACGAAGAATTTCTGTGCACGGCGTGGGCCTGACAGCCCCTATCGGCCGCACGGGACAGAGGAATGGAAGCGTTGCAGCAGTTTCTGCGCGCACGATTAATTTCTGTGCACGGCGTGGGCCTGACAGGCCCTGTCGGCCGCACGGGATCGAGGAACCCTCAAGTTGCAGCAGTTACTGCGCACGCAACCAGTGTCCGTGCACGGCGTGGGCCTGACATGGCCTATCAGCCGCACGGGGGACGGAAATGCAAGCGTTGCAGCAGTTTCTGCGCATGCGAAGAATTTCCGTGCACGGCGTGGGCCTGACAGGCCCTGTCGGCCGCACGGGACACAGAAACGCATGCGTTGCAGCAGTTTCAGCGCGCACGAAGATTTTCTGTGCACGGCGTGGGCCTGACAGGCCCTATCGGCTGCACGGGATCGACCGGGTGCGCATATGCTGCGGTTTGTGTGCCTCGCGGCACTTCGTTTGCCCCGCGGCGGATTCCTGCCCACGGCGTGGGCCTGACAGGCTGCATCGGCGAGCACGGGCGCGGCCTGCGGCTGCGCGCGAAAAATGACAAGCTCCTCAAGCACTTTGGTCCCCCGGAGTCATCCCCACAATAAAACTGCAAATCTATTATAGGGGAGTAGGTGGTGAAGGGGGGGATGTTCGTCGCGCGCCACAATCCCGTGCGCGCGGGGGGTGCACGGCGCGTCGAACGGCTGCCCGCGCGCGGCGATCCAGCGACCGGGCGCTTGCTGGCTTTGGGTGCGCGACGGTTCGCGACGTTTTCTGTCGCGCGGCAGTTTCTGCCCACGGCGTGGGCCTGACAGGCTGCATCGGCGAGCACGGGCTCGCGGCGGCGCGCTGAGGCGACCAGCGCATCGAACGGCTGCACGGGCCGCCCGCCTCGCTCGCGTCCCAGCGCGAGGCGAGGCGTTGCAGCTGTTTCTGCGCGCGGCGCGCAGCTCTCAGCCCGTGCGACAGAATCTGCCGCAACTCGTGCCAGTTTCGAACCCCCCCGACCGAGCGGGAGGTTGGCCGCGTTTTCCCCAAAAATGACAAGCTCCTCAAGCACTTTGGTACCCCGGAGTCAGCCCAACAATAAAACTGCAAATCTATTATAGGGGGAAGCGAGTTGAGCTGAAATTTGGACGGCGCAACAAATTTTGAGTAGGTGCGGCTTTGCGGGCAAAATGGGATGCTGTGCGAACGAAATCCCCCACGACCCTATCGTTGACGCGCCCGGTGCAGCAAGGCCCGCTGCTGCACCACGGACCCTTGTGCGAAGGTCCCGTGCGAGGCCACGGGACGCGGGTGCGCGGCAGAAACTGCCCGTGCGAGGCGAAAAAAATTGCGTCGCAGCAGGAATGCGATGCCGTCCGAACGAGCTTATCGTCGCCTCGCCCGGTGCAGGTCGACCCGCCCCGCGACCGTGGACCCTCGTGCAGCGAGCTTACCGATGTCGCCTTCAACGGTGCAGCGCGACCCGTCGCCTCACCACGAGATGCTGGAAACGAGCGAATTTCCTCGTCGTGCTCGGCGGAGCGCCCGGGGCAGCTGCGAAGCTGACCCGATTCGTGCTCCCGCGGGTCGAGCCATACGGCTCCCCGCGGGGGTACGATTCGGGCAGCGTGCGGCAGCCCCGGGTGCGGCCGTGTCGGCACGTGAGTGGTATTGGACCCGCTAGCCTCGGCAGGCTCCCTGCTTCCGTGCAGCCAACTGCCGATGCGACGGCCCCTTCAGTCGGTTCCCGGCCTCGCCGGCGACACCCGAGTTGCCCGTGCAGCAAACCCGATCGCATTCGGGAAACGCCCCGTTGAGTATGTTCCGAGCCGTCCCTTCCGCCTCGTGCGGGAACGGGAGGGCACCCGAACTCGCGCCACTCGATGCCCCCGAGTCACGGCCCTACGTCGGCTCGTCTGGACCGGCTGGGCACTCGGTGCGTGTCACGCCCCGATTCCGTAGAATCGATAGTCGTCCCCCGGGCGTGATGCCGTGCGAACCTAAGTTGCGATCGCACAAGGCATAGTCATAAGGTTATCCGAAACACAACATCAAGTTAGAGTACGCAGAGAAATTGAATGACACATTTGGAATAGAAATAGACTTTTTCATTGATGATAATAAAACTTTACATAGACTCCTTTACAATCATTGCCGCGCGGGCTACAACATGACTCGACTTACAAAATGAACGCCGATGAGATAGGTCGTTCCATACATTACACCCTTTTATACAAGTAAAAACCAATACACATTTCCACCTGCTATGGCGGGAAGTCGAGTCGTCATTTTTCTTTGGACTGATGTGCGGTCTTCTTCAAAAGGAAAATCCAGAAAACAAGTCTTCACACGGACAAGGCTTCAAAAGAGTTCACGCCGTCTTGAGCTCTAGTTGGCACGCCCTTCGTGGTTCGGGGTACCTGTATTGGAGAGCGAGGATCAGTACATTACACTTTGTACTGGTGCGTGGCAAGTTAAGTTCCAAGCTCTCATTTGGTTGAATGAGTTTATATGACTTAGTTCATGAATGTTTCTAACCATCCTAATGAATTTCAAGTGAGCAATGACAAGCATAGTGAAATTTACGTTGAGACTTACCGACGGCGGCCCGCGCCGCGCCTTATGAAACTTACCATGTTCTTCTCTGTCAATTGTTATCATTTACATTTCAAGTGTAACATTTCGTGTGTTTGGTCACTGACATCACAAGCCATCTTGGACTATAGCTTTGTTAGCCGGGGCCCTTGCAGCGCAAGTAGCGAGCCCCGCTGCAAGTCCCCGCTTAACCCGTGCTATCATCCAGCACAGCTATACCGTGTTTCCTCCTAGGCCGAGTCGGTCCCGTGGCCCCGGGTAGTCGCTCGAGGAAACTCTCCCTTGTCGACAAGTTGTCCAATGACCGAGTTAAGACAACATTTAGTTATTAAGGCCTAGCCTACTTTCTCTTGAAACTTGATTATTTTACCGTGTCCGTGCCTTTGCTTTCATTCTTTCATCCGTAGCAACACTATCGATTTATTTAAGAAGGGGGTCGAGAAGAGAAGGGTCAGCCACTCACCTTGAGTTTTCTTTGGCGAGAGAACTTGTTGGTCGCGCTAGACGTCGCCTACGCGATTACCTGAAATCGCACAAGCAACCGATTAGAACACTGCATTATTCAAAGAGTTCGATAGGAAATGCGAGTTCGAAATGCAAGCCATGAAAACCATCGAAAACATTCGCGAAAGCGCATTCAGAAAACAAAGCCAAAACCAACGCAAGCGGCGTGAAAAGCAGAGCAACGGGAGGTCTCTCCCGACTCAGCCGCAGAGCCAATCCTCGAGGCGCAACCCGCTGAATATGGGACTTGGTTCCGAAGAAGACATTCCATAACGAGGAATGGATCTTAATTCAACCGTTCCCCTTCGATCGACTCGGTCGATCCCGACCTATCGGTCCCGGCCGAATCGATAGCGACAGTGTTCCTTTCTCGCGCACCCCGTGGATCAAGTACGGGGCACGATGTAGGGACGGGGCACTACACCATAACCAACTAAGAAAAAGTTTCGTCCTCGAAACTTAAGAATAGAACCTACCTCTACGAGAACAATGAAGGGAACTTCTCCTTCATTTCAGACTCGAGCTCCCACGTCGACTCCTCGGCCGAATGGTTTCTCCAGAGGACGCGGACTAGTGGAATAGCACGGTTGCGGAGAAGTTTATCCTTGCGCTCCAAGATTTGCACCGGCTCTTCGACATATGATAAGTCCGCCTTCAGGTCCAGCTTACCCAAATCTACCACATGCCCTGGATCGTGCACGTACTTCCTCAATTGCGAGACATGGAAGACGTCATGTACCTCTGACAATGCAGGCGGCAAGGCGATTTGGTAAGCTACCGGGGCGACTCGCTTCAATATTTCGAACGGGCCAACAAATCTTGGGCTCAACTTTCCTTTCGCACCGAACCGGGATACTCCACGCATAGGCATCACCTTCAGGAATACATGGTCGCCTTCCGAGAACTCGAGGGGGCGTCGGTGCGTGTCGGCATAGCTTTTCTGCCGGCTTTGTGCTATCTTCAATCTTTCTCGTATCAATTTGACCTTCTGCACAGTCTGCTCCACCAGCTCCGGACCAAGTATCTGCCGTTCCCCGACTTCATCCCAGCAAATGGGCGATCTACACTTCCGGCCGTACAAAGCTTCATACGGCGCCATTTGGATGCTGGACTGATAGCTGTTGTTGTATGCAAACTCGGCCAGCGGTAGATGGACGTCCCAACTTGACTTCAAGTCGATAGCACAGAGTCGCAACATGTCTTCGAGAATTTGGTTCACCCGCTCTGTTTGGCCGTCAGTCTGAGGATGATAAGCTGAGCTGAACTTCAACTTGGTCCCCAGTGCTGAATGTAGGCTACTCCAGAAACGTGCTACGAACCGTCCATCCCGATCCGAGACGATAGAAACTGGGACCCCGTGCAGCCGAACTATTTCATCAAGATATATCTGAGCAAGGCGGTCGACGCTCCAAGTAACTTTGATGGCGATAAAGTGCGCTGACTTGGTTAGTCGATCGACGATGACCCAGACGGCGTCATTTCCCCGCGGCGTCCTCGGCAAGCCAACAACGAAGTCCATAGTGATGTGATCCCACTTCCACTCTGGAATGGCAAGGTTCTGCATCTCCCCGCCCGGTCGCTGGTGCTCGGCTTTGACTTGCTGACAGGCCATACATTTTGACACAAAGAGCGCTACGTCCCTCTTCATGCCGTGCCACCAAAAGACAACACGGAGGCCCTTATACATCTTGGTGCTGCCAGGATGCAAGGAATATTTTGCATAGTGTGCCTCCGTCATTATCTCCTTTCTGAGTTCTACGTCGTCCGGTACGCATAGCCGTCCCTTCACGCGCAACACTCCCGACTCGTCCTCTGCAAAGTCAGACGCTTTCCCTGTCGATATCAGCTTCCGCATCTTCTCCAGGTAGGGGTCGTCCTTCTGTGCAGACTTGATCCTCTCCAGTAGGCTCGGTTCCACCCGCAGTTGCGCCAGTTTCACGTCTCTGAAACGAACTCGAAGTTCAATGCCCATTCCTTCCAAGTCACGCAGCAGTCGATCGTTGATGCATAATGAAGCTAAGTACTTTCGGCTCAGCGCATCCGCTACCACATTTCCCTTGCCCGGCGTGTAGTCGATTGATAAGTCATAGTCTTTGATTAGTTCGAGCCATCGCCTCTGCCGCAAATTCAGTTCTTTCTGGGTGAAGAGATACTTGAGGCTTTTGTGGTCCGTATAAATCCTGCACGCCACGCCATAAAGATAGTGACGCCACAGCTTCAACGCGAACACAATTGCCGCTAGTTCTAGGTCGTGCGTGGGGTAGTTCTTCTCGTGCGGCTTCAACTGCCGGGAAGCAAAAGATATCACCTTATCCCGCTGCATGAGCACACACCCCAAGCCCTGGCCAGAAGCATCGCTGAAGATTTGAAATCCCTCCGTCCCTTCAGGAAGAGCAAGTATCGGGGCCGAAACGAGCCGTTGTTTGAGCTCCTGGAAGGAAGCTTCACAGTCGTCTGACCACTTGAATGCGACTCCTTTCTGGGTGAGGCGAGTCAACGGCGATGCAATCTTCGCGAAGTCCTTCACGAAGCGTCGGTAGTATCCCGCCAAGCCTAGGAAGCTTCGAATTTCGCCAACTGATGCGGGCCGTTTCCAATCAGCAACTGCCTCGACTTTCTTCGGATCGACTGCGATGCCCGCGGCGGAGATGATGTGCCCAAGAAATGAGACGCTGTCCAGCCAGAACTCGCACTTGCTCATCTTCGCATACAACTGATTCTCTCGAAGGGTTTGGAGTACCGTCCGCAGATGCTCTGCATGTTGTGCTCGATCCTTCGAGTAGACGAGGATGTCGTCGATGAAGACTACTACGAACTTGTCAACGAACGGACGGAACACCCGATTCATTAGATCCATGAAGACGGCAGGGGCGTTTGTCAGACCGAACGGCATTACCAAGAACTCGTAGTGGCCATAACGAGTGCGGAAGGCAGACTTCGGCACGTCATCTGGCTTGACCTTGAGTTGGTGATAACCCGATCGCAGATCAATCTTCGAAAACACGGTTGCACCTTGGAGCTGGTCGAACAAGTCGTCGATGCGGGGCAGGGGATATTTGTTTCGGACGGTGGCTTTATTCAATTCCCGATAGTCGATACAGAGTCGCATCGATCCATCCTTCTTCTTTACGAACAGCACGGGCGCACCCCACGGCGAGACACTCGGACGGATAAACCCTCTGTCGAGCAATTCCTGAAGTTGTGCCTTCAATTCTTTCAATTCTGCAGGAGCCATCCTGTACGGAGCCTTCGAGATCGGCCGGGTGTCAGGGAATGTATCGATGGTGAACTCTATCTCTCGATCGGGCGGCATGCCAGGTAGCTCGTCCGGGAACACGTCTGGGAATTCTGCCACGACGTCGGTCTCACCCGCGTTCGCACCATCCTGTCTCGTGTCACGAACGGACGCCAAGTAGCCTTCGCACCCCGAATGAAGTAGCTTCCGAGCCGAGATTGCCGAGATCACCATGCACGTCGGCGATGCTTCACCACACGAATAGCAGAATTCGGGCACTCCAGGTATGCGGAAGGTGACCTTCTTTCCTGCGCAGTCGATGTTGGCGTTGCAAGGACCGAGCCAGTCCATGCCCAGTATGATGTCGAAGTCCTTCATATCTAGAACTATCGCATCAAGACCGATCTTTTGACCGCCGATACAGATAATCCCGCCGGCGCAGGCTAAGTTTGTGAGAATTGGTGCACCCGAAGGTGTGCTTACGCTAAGGTCGAGGTCTAATGATATTACAGGAAATTTGTGCTCGGCGGCGAAGTCCGCCGATATGAAAGTATGTGAAGCGCCTGAATCAAATAACACACGAGCAGGTACATTATTGAAATTCAATATACCTGTCACAACAGTGTCGGAAGTATACGCCTCGTCTCGAGTCATGGCAAAGACACGCCCCTGTGCATTAGGGCGTCGGGCTTGGTTGTCTGGTTGAGTGTGCT
>JANAVB010040416.1:0-28818 GCA_029216955.1 Iris pallida
AACTTCTCCGACCGAGCTGCAACCTGGGCTCGTCGTGTCCCATGGCCACCAGATTGTGGCAGCGGTCGTACTTGGATAATCTGAAAAAATCACAACAAGACGAAATACGAAGGCCACCAGTACACCGCTGACCAGCTCATATGGGAGACCATCCGCTAGTGCCGGAAGCGTCGCTGCCTTTGCACGCACAACCAGCCAGTCTTTTGGAACTCTCTCCTTTCCCCTTCTTAGTCGTTTTTTCTCCCGTTTTATCTTTTGTTAGTATACTTGTATAGACTTCGGCATTTTGCGCCTAGTGGTATACTTGTACAGTGGGTAGGCTGTTTAGGCCTTATTGAATAAAACGGGTTCTTTCATATATATATATATATATATATATATATATATATATATATATATATATATATATATATATATATATATTAACATTAAATACTAAAATTAACATTAAACTTAACATTAAAATTAATATTAACATTAATTAACATTAACATTAACATTAATATAAAAAAATTAATATTAACATTAAATTAATATTAACGTTAATATTAACATTAATATTACGAATTAGAGTGAGGTTTTTTTTAGGGGTTTTCTAAGAGGGGTTTTGATCGGCTCCCACCCATATATATATATATATATATATATATATATATTATATATATATATATATATATTACAAAACACAAAGGTTTTTAAATCCTAGGGCTGACTGTGCCAAGATAAAGAGTGGTTGGAATTTAATCTTGGTGAATCAACGGTTGTGGGGTTTTATGGGGAATCCAAAGAGTGGGGTTTGCACTCATAATGCTTGTGGATGAGAGAGTGGGATTTTATGGGGAATGAGCATTATTGAGAGTGGGGTTTTATGGGGAATCCAAAGAGTGGGATTTGCACTCATAATGGTTGTGGATGAGCATTATTGAGAGTGGAATTTTATGGGAAATCCAAAGAAAATTCACATCCAGCAGTGGTTAGGATTTAATTTTGATGGTGGCCTCATAATTATTATTGTTCGTTTAAAATTGGGGGTCCAAGATTTTGAGGGGGAATACCTTAAATGAACCATGCCCTATGGGCACGGGTTATGATTATAATATATATATATATATATTATATATATATATATTATATATGATTTTAGATATTTTTAATCTATAATTTCACAACTGTATTTATTATTTTTAACTCATGAATCAACGGATAAATTCCAATATATATGTACACCCAGCTCATCTTCTCCTAGTACCAAAAACTCTTATCATCTAAGAAACAATGGGAGGTGCCAATGACTCGATGCCTCACTTTGTTCTGGTCCCTCTGATGGCCCCAGGCCACATGATCCCCATGGTCGACCTGGGCCGCCTCCTCGCCGCCCGCGGGGCTACTGTCAGCCTCGTCACCACCCCCGCCAACGCCGCCCGCATCAAGCCTTGGTAGACGGCGGCGCGGTGGCTGCCGGCTCCCCGATCCGGTTCGTCGTGTTCGAGTTCCCCTGTGCTGAAGCTGGACTCCCCGAGGGATGCGAGAACTTCGATTCGCTCCTTCTCATAACTTCTCTAAGCCATTCTTCACCGCCATAAGCTTGCTTCGGGAGCCACTGGAGACTTTCCTCCGGGAAGTGCATCCCCGGCCCAGCTGCATGATCACGGACTTCTGCAACTGGTGGACTTCGGAAGCTGCTCGAGAGCTCAAGCTGCCTCGGTTTATATTCCACGGACCATGTTGCTTCTTCATCCTCAGCTCCCACAACATTTATCGACACAGGGCCTACGACGGCGTGGAGGACGAGTTCGAGCCGGTCGTCGTGCCCGGCCTGCCGCAGAGGATCGAGGTCTCGAGAGCACAGGCGCCGGGCTGGTTCGCCGGCTGGGAGGAGATGCAGGAGAGGGTGTACAGGGCGGAAGAGACGGCCGCCGGCGCCGTGATCAACACCTTCCACGAGCTGGAGGCCGACTACGTCGAGCTCTACGCCGAGGCGACGGGGAAGGCGGTCCTGCCCGTCGGGCCGCTGTCCCTCTGCAACAAGGACGCCGCGAGCAGGGCCGCGAGAGGGAAGGCGTCCTCCGTCGACGAAGACGAGGTATCGAGGTGGCTCGACGGGATGGAGCCCGGGTCGGTCCTCTTCGTGAGCTTCGGCAGCCTCGTGCGCACGCAGCCCCTGCAGGTGATCGAGATCGGGCGCGGGCTGGAGTCGTCCGGGAGGCCGTTCATCTGGGTGATCAAGGAGGCCGAAAGGCGGTGTCCGGAAGTGGAGGAGTGGCTGTCGGAAGGGTTCGAGGAGAGGACGGGGGCGAGGGGCATGATCGTCACCGGATGGGCGCCGCAGATGGTGATACTGTCGCACCCGGCGGTGGGGGGGTTCGTGACGCACTGCGGGTGGAACTCGATGCTGGAGTCGGTGTCGTCGGGGGTGCCGATGATAACATGGCCTTCTTTCTGGACCAGTTCCTCAACGAGAAGCTGGTGGTGGAAGTTTTGAGGATAGGCGTCCCTGTCGGAGTTAAAATTCCTTACCACTACGTTGGAGAGGTGGAGTGGCGGTGGGGAGGGACGCTGTGGAGAAGGCTATAGTGTCGCTGATGGAGGGAGGGGAGGAAGGAGAAGGGAGGAGGACGAGGGCTAAGGAGTTCGGGGAGAAGGCTGGGAAAGCTATGGCAGAAGGAGGGTCTTCCTATGAAAACTTGACGCTCCTGATTCAATTTGCTACGGAGCACACTGCAGGCAATGATATGTAACACATTAACAGAAAGAGTTGCAATAGTTGTTCACGTACTCATCATGTTTAGAAATTAAAGCTAAATTAAAGCTATTGTTGTAAAATCGAGGTCTTGACGCTTAGTAAGGAATAAAACTATTGCTTCGCCGTTTTGGTTTTGGCATTTTGGGTTAACATCAAAGATATTTAGTAGCCATTTTCTAACCAAAAAAAAGTCCCGGGCAGCCTTGGCCCAGGACCACCGTCCAGGTCGCACGAAATAGTAGGACGAAATAATAATAATTTAAATATATATATATATTAATAATTTTGTATGTAAAATAGAACTAGTATGTAATTTATTTATTTTTAACATAAAATAATTGTGATATAGTGATTATTACGTTAAACTTGCACTAGAGAAAACATTCTTGGTAGAAACATTATTTTTCAATTTTTGGTGAAATTATTCTATTTTAATTTTTTTACATTATATATGGGTCCCATTTTAAAGTTTGTCTAGCAGTCTAGGGCCTCCATGAACTCAGGGCCGGCCCGGAAAAAGCTGTTTGGAGAATGGCGACGCCACCGTCACCAACCCTCCTCCGAGAACGTCGCCACGTTCAAACCCCCCCCCCCCCCCCCACTACCGTCATCTCTCCGCCTATGCCGACGCCTCAGCCCTTCCCTTACTGTTCCGTCGTCCTCTGTCATGTGCTCCGTCGGTGCCTCCTCCTCCGCCTCCGCCAACGTCTCCTCCTTCCCTCCTACCGTTCCGCTCTTCCCTCCTACCGCTCCACCGTTCTCGGCCGCGTGTGTGCACCTTCTGTACACGCACGCATGCCAAATAGCAAAGTTCATTTTCTAATCCGAGTGCTTCTTAAAGAAAAAGAGAGACTTTAGTCCCTTTGTGTAAAGAAATATGATAGAAAAAACTATAACCGAATATTTTGTCTCAACCTCTCAAAACATTAGTAAACCAAAAAACTTCATATTGAGAGAAAAAATATTATATAATATTTGCATGGAAGAAAAAGAGTTTCAAAATTGTAAATAAAGGAATGTGCGGTAAATGGGCTCCTACAAAGGAGGTTTAACCAAATTTTTATAACTGATCGTAGTATTACATTAGATAGACTACAATAGGATCTGGTTGAGGAAAAATAGATCGAGAACAATAAATAAAAAACTCTCCCACTCTCCTTTATATACAACTACAACTAAACGGTTAAAAAAATTGCGTACGTTAAAAATCCGACCGTTGTATATATGGCCAATATGAATGGCGTCCCATCCCTTTTTTTACAAGTTTGCCAAACTCTTCCTCTTTCACGTGTGTGTGTATATATATATATATATATATATATATATATATATATATATATATATATATATATATATATATATATATATATATATATATATACTTGTTTCATATAATATACAAACACGATGGCTTCGGGAGCGGGAGCGACAACGACGAATCGTGCGAACCCTAGGGGGTCCCTCACCTGGGACCCCGGTGCTTCCGGCGGCCCGACCAGCGGCGGGCCTGCCAATGGCGGTGCGGTGGCTGGAGGAGGCAGCGCGGGCACTGGCGGTGCAGGCTGTGGGAGCGGGTCGACGGGGAGAGTTTTGATCGGGGCGTGGGACCCTGGCACCTCTGGCGGGGGGGGGGGGGGGGTGGGGGGGGCAGCGCTGGAGCGGCGGGCGGAGGTCCGTCCGAGGGCGCTCGCGACGGCGGGCCCGACGACGGTGGTGATGGTGACGGAATATCTAGGGCATCGCGGGAAACTGCGGATGCGGGGGCGGGGAATGGCAGCAGGGGTGGCGGAGGCGCCGGCGGGGGGCGACATGGGCCTCGGGAGGCGCCGGCTTGGCTGCTACCAGTTGTGGCGGAGATAGGGCCACGGGTGTCCGATCGATGGCGACGGCGGGAAGTTCCGTGGCCCAAGGGGGCGGGTTGGCCCCGGACGGATCCTCCAGAGCTCGAATCTTCCAACCTGAATCTGGATCTCGACCTCAAGACGGACGGATGGATGGAGGGGATGGACGACGGTTACACGTCGCTGAAGCGGAAAGTCAGGAGGAAATGAGGGTAACGTTCAGACCCCCTTGAGGCCACGAATCCCTTCTGATATGAGGCAGGGGAGGGGATGAGACTGCAAAAATTGGCGAATGCGTCTGGGATCCCCTCCCGGGAGGCGTCTGGTGGTGGCGGAAGAACAGCTGGGTGACGTCCAACACTGGCTGTGGCAGATAAAGGGAAGGGCAAGGCGGTGGACTTGGGAGGACAGGGGGTTAGGCCTTCTCCAACATCGGTCTTCCAGCGGGCTCAGGGGACGATCTCTCATCCTGTAGACAAGTCGTGGGTGGACATATGTAAGCCTGGGGGGTCGAAAAACCCCACAACCATGGAGTTTGTTCCCCCTAAAAAAGTGGAAAATGGTTTCAGGGCCACGTTCCCTGCGGAGGAGATTGCTCAGGTGACGGCTTTCTGGGAGAATACGTTGGTCCTTTATGTTCTGGGGAACAAGCCCTTCTACGGGTAGATACGGACGTATGCGACGCGAGTATGGTAGCCTAAGAGGGGCATGGAGTTCTTTGCTAGGGAGAACGGCTTCTTCTACGTAAAATTCGGGCTAGCAGACGATGCAACCAGAATCCTACAGGGTGGGCCGTTGTCACGATCCGCTACCCAAATTGTTGGGCCGGGCCGAGTCATGTCCAGCCTACGCTTGAGATAAAGCGTAGTAAGCTGTTCTAAAGATAACAAGATAAGACTAAAATGTGCTAACAGTTCTATATGTAATAAAGAGTCATAAATGTTCCAAACACAAAAGTCATCTCATATATAAGTTTGTCCCAAGTACAAGTCCGAAATGTAAAGCTGGATACAGGTCCAGTCACAAAATACATAGTCTAATACATGACTACTCTCAAAAGTCCAAAGTAAATAGACAACTAGACGAGTTTTCCCGCAGGTACATCCTCGTAAGATAAAGCCTGGTCCTCGGCAGTAACTCTATAATATGAATCACATAGCAACTCCTTCTCAGTAAGAATACCTACAACGTTATCCTGTCAGGACGGGAGCAAGTACTGATTCTAACAAACTAAATATACGAAGCATGGACAGAAATGTAATAAACTGGAATCATGGCATATCATGGTTTAATTGGTTCTTTTTAGAAATGGCAACAAATATTTTAAAAGTTTAAAACCGTAGCATATACGTGATCGGTCAATAGGTAGATATGATGTACAGCGGTACATATCAAGTTTTTCTGGCATGCACATACGTACACGAACGGCATCGGTGTATATCCATACACAAACACGAGATCAGAACATACGACAAAGTTACATATATAATGTTACCGTACGCGGTAAATACATACGGAGAAGGGGGTCATGATCACGTATACTACTAACAGTTTTCCCTTAACCCGTTATTTAAACATGTGAGAGATATGAAACTGTCCTAAGCATGGTAGAAACTGAAAGTAAGACAACATGTGAAGTTTTAACTTGCTACCCCAAGGATCAGCATTTAACATGGTTGGAAAATCACAGTTTATTGTTATAACAGTATGTAAAGTTTGTAGAGGTACTTGCATTTAGCAAAGCAAAGCAGCGATAAAAATGCTATAGATGCCGGGTGACTCGTCACTGTAGAAATAACACATAAACTTAGTTTTTATACTAAGTTAAACACTAAGTCACTAGTTGTGTGCTACGACTTTCTGACTGGACACCTAGCCAAATGATGACTTTAGCATAGGAGACCAATGTGAGGTGACACAATACTCTAACTAACTTTCTAGAGCCTTTACACTAGTGCGGGGTGAGGTCCAATACGCCTATAACTCAAAACAACACGAAACATTGCAAGTCGTAATTATTCAGTAAATAAATCAAACTGTACACTGTGTTCCAATAATTTTTGAGATAGACAAAAAGCTCAATTTTTCATAAAATAAAGTACCAAAATGATCCTTGTTAATTATAGAAATTTATACTAATTTTTTCTGGAATTTATAAACCTTCATAAATATTTATTAAAATCGGCAAACATATGTATATATATCCATTATATATATATATATATATATATATATATATATATATATATATATATATATATAATGGATATGTATATATATCCATTATATATATATATATATATATATATATATATATATATATAGATATGTATATATATCCATTATATATATATATATATATATATATATATATATATATATATATTATATATATATTTATATATATATATATATATATATATTTATATATATATAAAAAAATATATATATATATATATATATATTTATATATATATATATATATATATATATTATATATATATATATATATATATATATATATATATATATATATATATATATATATAATATATATATATATACATATATAATAAAATAAAATAAAAATAAAAATAAAACAAAAAGAAGAGGGAAAGGGGGGGCTCGAACTCGGGTCAGGGCAGGAGGGTGTTAGGCACGGTCGGGCTGGCCAGGGGGTCAGCCCGAGTCATGTGTTAGGGAATGGGTTAGGGTTAGTTTTATGTTAGATTTTAGGTTAATAGGTTTTAACCCGATAGCAGCCCAGTAACCCGTTAACCCTATAGTCCTGTGTCCTGACAGTTAAGGACACAAGGATACACGAGTCTCGTGTCCGGGTCATACACGACACGCACAGGTCGAGTTGGACGTGTCCAGACTTACCACTAGGTTCGTCAGGACGCGGCGAGTCGCATATGTGAAGACGAGACACGGAAACGACACGAAAGAGAACTGACACATACGTGTCCAAGTCGAGCGGGCTGTTGGTGCGGCGACAGGGCGGAGGAAGCGTCGGCGTCGCGACGCTGGGGTGGCGCTGCACTCGCCTTGGCGTGGCGAACTCGTCGGTGGTGGTGGATGGTGGTGTAGGCGGTTGTGGGGGTGGCGCTAGGGGGGTGGCGCTAGGGGGGTGGCCGGAGTTAGGGTTTCAGTGAAGTAAAATGGGGTGGAGATGGGCTGGTGGTCGTCGGAGATGAACTAGGGTTATGGTTTCGGTCTTGGAGGGTATTTATAGGGGAAAGGAGGTCGGTGTTAGGGCTAGGGTCGGCCGGGAAAGGCGAGTGAAGTCGGTGGTCGTCGGGGCAGCTGGCCGGTCGTCGGGGGCAGTTGGGAGGAGAGAGAAAGAAACGTGGGGGGGGGGTGGTCGGGTTTGGCAAATTACAGCAAGGTCCCCCGAAGATTGGGGTCTTGCAAATTAACCCTAAGCCTAACAGTTTGTAAATTATTATTTGCAAATCACAATTAAAATAATTCACTAATTTGCAAACTGATATAATAACAATTTGACAAATTGTATAATGATATTAAAACAAATTTAAATATTACAAAATGATATATTTTATTTAAAAATTAATTAAAAATCATTTAAAAATTTTAGAAAAAATTATTATAAATCATTTTAAAGCTAAATAGGTCATTAACATCTAATTAACACTAATTAAACCAAATTTGAAAAACAGGGGCTGTCAAGTCTTTCCTCCTTGAAAAATTTCGTCCTCAAAATTCACAAGGATAGAAAACTCTACAAACATTCTAACATAACAAGCAATGCAACAAATGACTAAGGCTACGATCAAAACTAACCTCTAAGGTATCAAGCGGGAACGGGTGGTTCCCTCGTAGCTGTTGGGTCGAACAAGTAAGGATACCTCTCCCTCATGTCCGACTCCCTCTCCCAAGTAGATTCACCCGGAGAGTGACGGCTCCAAGCTACTCGTACTAAGGGTATGACTTTGTTCCTCAGCATCTTCTCCCTCCTGTCCAATATCTCCACTGGCTGCTCAGTGACTGCAAGATTCGGTCCGATCTCCAACTCTGAATGATCTAGCACATGACTGGGGTCCGGAACATATCTCCTCAGCTGAGATACGTGAAAAACATCGTGAACTCCTGCTAGATTGGGTGAAAGTACAATCCTGTAAGCTACCTCTCCGATCCTGCCAAGTATCTCGAACAACCCGATGTATCTGGGGCTCAACTTCCCTCCTCGTCCGAACCGGATCGTCCCTCTAGTAGGTGATATATTTACTAGCACCATATCTCCGTCAGTGAACTCCATCAGTCTGCGACTAGCATCGGCCCAGTGTTTCTGTCTGTCTTGAGCTACGCTGAGCCTGTCTCTGATCATCCCGACCTTTTCTGTTGCATCCGTGATCATCTTTGGCCCAAGCATAACTCTGTCTCCAACATCATCCCAAAAGAGCGGTGTACGGCATCGTCGTCCATATAGTGCCTCGAAAGGAGACATACCGATACTGGCTTGGTAGCTGTTGTTGTATGAAAACTCTACCAAGTGCAGATGGCTCTCCCATGATCTGCCAAAGTCCAGCACACAGGTCCTCAGCATGTCCTCTAGCGTCTGTATCGTCCTCTCGGACTGCCCATCTGTCTGCGGGTGGTACGCCGTACTGAACTTGAGCCGACTGCCCAACTCCTCCTGCAAGCTCCTTCAGTAGTGGAACGTGAATCTGCTGTCTCGGTCCGACACGATGCTCACGGGTACTCCGTACAAGCGAACTATCTGCTGCATGTATAGCTCTGCCAACTTTTCGGTGGAAAGCCCCACCTTGAAGGGTATGAAGTGCGCACACTTCGTCAACCTATCCACGATGACCCAAATGACATCCTTCCCTTCTTGGAAACGAGGAAGCCCTGAGACGAAGTCCATCGTAATGTGTTTCCACTTCCACTCAGGAATGGGTAACGGCTGTAATAGACCAGCTGGCCTCTGGCGCTCCGCCTTGACCTGCTGGCAAACTAGGCATCTCAAAATAAAACGTGATACATCTCTCTTCATCCCGTGCCACCAAAGATGTTCCCGCAAGTCACGGTACATCTTGTTGGCACCAGGGTGAATAGAATATCTCGATCGGTGTGTCTCCTGCAAGACTGTATCTGTCAGCTCTCCCTTCGGCACGCATAACCGGCTGCCATGCCTCAAGGATCCATCCTCTGCTACGGTGAAGTCATCCAGCAATCCAGCTAAAGCCTGGGCTCGAAGTCTGCGAAGGCTCTCATCTGTAGACTGTGCCTCCCTGATCTGCTCCATCAAACCTGACTGAATGTCAAGCGCCATCATCTGAATCACTGATCCTGGCCGAACTATCTCGATACCTAGCTTCTCCAGATCTTCCCGCAAATGCCGATCTATCATCAGATACCATGCTATTGGATGCCTGCTCAGCGCATCTGCCACCACATTTGCCTTCCTGGGGTGATACTGTAAATCGATGTCGAAGTCCTTCATCAACTCCAACCATCGTCTTTGCCTCGTGTTCAGCTCTTTCTGCGTGAACACATACTTCAAGCTCTTGTGGTCAGTAAAGATTTCCACACGCTCTCCGTATAAGTAATGTTTCCATAACTTGAGTGCAAAGATCACCGCAGCTAACTCTAGGTCATGGGTAGGATAGTTTCGCTCATGAGTCCGTAATTGCCTAGATGCATAAGCAATCACTTTTCCATGCTGCTGTAGGACACATCCTAGCCCATTTCCCGAAGCATCGCTGTATATGCTGAAACCTCCAATTGTAGCACCCAGTTTTCCAAATGAGGGTAATTTTGAAATTTCGTGTTTATAATTATTTTAATAATGATATTTAATTCATGATATAATTTTTGGTGATTTTAAATCATTTTAAAATTATTTAAATCAATGACTTGTGGTTTTGACGTTTTGCTAGTGAAACCCTAGAGACTGTTTGACCTAGTGCCTAACCATGTGATTATGATATTTTAATGTCATTTCTGGCCTAAGAATATTTTTGCATTTGACCTCTTTGAATTATTTTGATATTATTTTATTATTTATGATATTGTTTTGGGATTATTTTGTGAGCACCCTGAATTTCAGGTTAATTTTTTTCATTTTATTTTATTTTATTTTCTGATTGATTGGCTGATAAATAATTATTTCTGTTATTTTTTCTTAAGTGTGCCTTTTCCATGCCATTGATATTTGGAGTGTCAGGGATGTTCAACACTGGAAATCTTCTTCACGAGTTTTGGAGTGGACAGGATTACCTTCATTACGGTATATAGTGTCCCACTCAAACTTATTCCCTTGTGCTCTTTTTGCTTCGCTGAACTTCGGATCAATTTAGACCATTTGATCATTAATTTATTTTTTCACTCTTTTCCTTGATCATTATTAGCACGTTACCGTGACTTTTAATTTTGGAGCGCAAGACCAGTCAGTTTCTTGAAACCAACTCCTCATTGATGATCTACTCGAGACGCTCGTCACCCATGTCCTTCGTGTCCTACTCAGACACGCCATTTTGTGCTCCATTTGCTTCGCACAACTTTTTTGACGCGTGACCCGATTTTATTTCACTCCACGGCGTCACATTCATTTTCCAACTTGATTTGTGGGTCCCCTGTCGACCAAAACCTGTCAGCCCCAACTATGGACATGGCCCACTTTGAGCCTACTACCCGTCCGCCACTTGTGTCCCATTTATTGGAATCCCCATGTGCTACTTATTTGCCCATGATCATCAACACCTATTTTTAATTCAATTATTGCATAATGTCCGGTTTTGACCCAATCCGGCTCCACCGAGTCCAGTCCAGCTTTGTGTTACCCTCTATCGGGACACCCTCATTTTTCCGTGTCCAAAATAATGTTCAATACCCTGTTACCTATTTCAATATTTATCGGAATTTTCCATTTATTCAAATTCCCATAGGAATGGCCTTTTCCCTACATTTAATTTCTAGCCTTTAGATCCTCCCATTAAATCTCATCCATTAATTTCTTCTTTCAACTTTTTTCCCACACTCCCATAAGCCTAGCCGGCCCTAACTTTTGGGGGGGGGACAACCTTTTCCTACTTCATTTATTATTATTCCTCTTCTCTCTCTCTCTCCCACTCTTTTATTACAACAACCACAACAACAAAACAACCACAACATCAGCAGCTACACCCGACACCACATCCCATGGCCGACCACGACCCGACCCCTCACTCCGGCCACCCCCTGGCCAGCCTGGCCGTCGGCCACCTCGCCGCACCACCCCACCACAGCCCATTCCTCCATCTCCTACTTCTCCTCCTTCCTCCTCCCACTTCACAACAACCACCTCCATCACCCTAGCCTCTGCCACCACCTTAGCTCCATAGCCATCACCCCCTCGCCGCGTGGCCGCTGCCCCCTCGCCGGCCGACCACGCCCTCGCCGTCGCCTGACCTAGCAGCGCGCAGCCCGCGCTCCACAGCAGCAGCGGCTGCACCGCAGCAGGCACGCACACGCGCGCGTGCGTGGGCCGCCGTCGTGCGCCGCCGTGCCGCCGCGTGGGCTGCCGTGGCCCCTGGCCGTGCACCCCCTCTCTCCGGCGAACCTTCCCTGACGGCCACCGTCCTCCGGGACGCGCCGTCGAGGCGATTTGTGCGTTTTGAACGACGTCCCGTCGTGACAAGCTCGGGAACGAAGCTGAAATGTCGCCCCGTCGCAGCGACTTCGTACACATTTTTTCGGAAATCCAACCGTTGGATCGGCGATTTCTTCGCTCCGTCACAATCTCGGTATATCCACCTTCGCTCATGTCAAGTTAATGAGATGTAATATTCTATGTTAACACAAATCCTATATTACCTCATGTACCCCTTACACTATGTTGACACTATCACACTTGACACTTTGTTCACTTACACTTTGACACTCTTTGATATGTATACACTATGTATGCCCATTTAACCCTCACTTGCCCCTTTGCCATGTTCACATACACACATGTACTCTCATGTTCACAGAGCCATCATGAATCACCTTTACGTATCACTCATTTTATGAGCCATATGAAGTTTCACGAATCTTAACATAACTTGAACAGATCCTTGTGTATTGATTGGGGATGGGGGAGTGGAAATAGGCATGTGAATATTATCCAAGTAGCTGTAGTCATGAATCACTCTCTTAGCTGTAGTCATGAATCTCCTATGCCATTCACATGTTTATATTTTACTCTGACTCACTAGTCACTATTAGCTCTCTACTTATAGTAGATATTTCTATTACAGTTCTCTCTCTCTGTTTACATACTGTATTTCTTCAGTTCATGTATCTTACTTTACTGCATGATTATATTTTCTAACCTGCTATAATCTGTTGAGATGTACTGTGCTCGCTCCAGTCCTGACTGGACCTGTTGATAAATTTTACAGATAGCCTGGAGGTTGCCTGCTAGCCTAGAGGAGATAGTAGAGGTTGCATAGATAGCTAGGGTTTTTGCTTATAGTTTATTTTCAGTCATCTTGAGTTGTATTTATGGATTACTGTATTTGAGTTTTGAGATGTATTCTGAGTTTGTATCTTAGACACTTAGACTTCTATCTGCTGTATCTCTTTTGGATTTCATGTTTTATCTATCTTCCATTATGCTCTACCTTAGATGTGATTGAGTTTACATTCTGCTATATCACCCCCATTCGGGGAGTATAAACTGTTTAGTCTTATACTGTTAGATGCATTGAGACCTAGGACAGCGTTCTACCGCCGACACTGCGGCGTAGGCTGGGCGTTGTTACGTTCTCGTACCCTAACTCTAGGGTGCGGGTCGTGACACGTTTTTAGTGGTGGCCCATGCAGGTCGAGATTCGTATTAGTACGATTTTGTAGTAGCGTAACGACTTAGTTGTACTACTACGAGCCTGCTATAGGATATATAAATTAAGATGTTAGGATGAGAGGATACTCAATCACTGTTAGGATTCCTTGAGAGATTTCTGGGATGACCCTTGAGAATCTCATTTTGAATTCCGATTTAAACTCCTTTTTCCTTGTTTTGATTTACCTTTTTCCTTGATTTGAATTTGATTTTGTGGATTCATTGTAGAACTTTGAATCCTGGTATTAGTTGATGATTTTGATAAAATTTTGTAGTTGTTGATTTAATTTTGTATTTAGATTAATATTTTCAAATCCAAGGTACTCAATCACACTTAGGATTCTTTGAGAGATTTCTGGGACGACCCCTGAGAAACTCATTTTGAACTTCAATTGGAATTCCTTTTTCTCTTGTTTGGATTCACCCTCATTCCTTGCTATTGAATTTAAGCTTGATGGGTTCCTCTCGTTTGAACCGATGAGAAGGAACATATCTTCATTATTCTTTCTCGCCATTATTCCCTTGCATTCTTATTTACCTCTTATCTTAAACTCTGTCTCATTACATTAATTACCCATATCTTGTCATCCCTACCAGATGTACTTCAAAACCCTTGAATCTTCGTATCTTTTCATGGGGAAGGCTAAGGAAGTGACGTAAATTATGTAGCTCAGAGAAGACATAACTGGTTATTTTATGATGATATAAAGGAAATCAAATGTGGAGTGTTCCATATGGAAACTTGAGATAGAAATGTGGTAAAGGTCTCGAATAGAATAAAGAGATGTATACTGCCAATCTGGAAATAATTACATATAGAGAAATTTTGGGGTTATAAGATAGTTTATAGGTGTATTCAAAACTAATGAGGATATCAGAGGTCAACCTAGTTTTGAGAACTTAGAAAATCTTGGTTATTGATTATGGGAAAAAACTTTTACTCTGAGGCTATGTAGAAGGTTAGTAATGGAAAAGAGAAGTTAATTGTGTTTAATAAGGATATTAAACAAGATGTTGCGAGGAAATGACTAGGGATAGAGAGAACACAAAGTTATGGAAGTTTAGAGATTGTTGCGAAATATTTTTAGGAGAATAAGGGTGTATGTCGAAGAAAATACGGAAGTTGATTTTATGATGGAAGATAAGTTTTGTAAGGCCTAGAGATTTAAATTAAATAATACGAGAAGAACAATTTGAACAAGTTCAAGGAATTCGTAAACGGGATTTAGAGGTTTTGGGTCAAATTTAAGACAAGGTGAAAGAACTTGAAAATTTAAATAAATGGTTAATGTTGATTCCTAAATGTGAGGGCTGTGCTTCAAGAGTGATGTTTGGAAATTGGGAATTGCCTACGGTAGTCATGGTAAGGGTTTAAGTAAAGGTTAAATTTTTATATGGAGACTGGTGAGGTAAAGATATGATTGGCAAGTTATGACCAGATGAACTTAAGAGTATCAGAAGCAGATGACTAACTCTATCTTCATTATTTTTGTGCATTAATTACCACCTCTTGAACTCCCACTTTCTAATTGAGATCCTTGACGTTCCTTATCGTGACTTTGATATTCGGAATGTAATACTAGCTGTTATCCTCCAACAAATCTTATATGCAAGACCTAGATGAGCTCACCTTCGTGTAGGTATATCATGTCCCACTAAAACCCGTCTTCTTGTACTCTATTTTCTTGATATGATTTTCTGGTCAACTGGCTAAACTATAACCTCTACCATTATACTAAATTTTTTCTTATTTCAATTAGAAATCCAGCCTTGACTCAATTCTTTCGACCCGACATGTGATGGTCTTCTGCTTGTTTCCTTATATGCTTAACCTTGTACCTTATCTGATTACTTGACCCGTTGGTTAAGAAACTTGGACTATGTAATTCCTTTCATCATTACCACCCTTATATCTTGTGCTGCTAAATTAGCCTTAGTTTTGCAAGCTTATCTATTTTCGAGCTTGGTCATGACATATTTTATTGGGTGGCCACCCACTAACATATTGTCTAATCAGAACCGGTACATGATGGTCTGATCAACCTATTGCACTTTGGTTCGCTTTTTCATGTATCAATCTACGAGAATGGAGACATAGTTAAACTTGACCCTAGAGTCTCATTCGCGACAGTCTTGACAATTCTCCTTGAAATCTTTTCATCGCCTATGAACCTCGTATTCGTACTCAGTCGAATTAAATTTAATCATGACCTGAACCTCCATCATTGGATGCTCGTGCTCATACTTTGATTTTATTGATTTTCCTTCTTGCCCAAATCTCGTTTTATCCCGAAATTGATCAACTTAGATCGTGTCAAGACAAAAATCTATTTGTGATTTATTGTGCCTAACTTTTCAATTTTTGTCATTTTATGGAATAGTAACCTTTTAATAATTTCTTAGTTGCTTGTTAATGACCAATTTTTATATAGGATGGTAGACAGTCCTACAACCTTGATGATTGTTGTTCCCTTATCTTCCCAATTAGGACACCCTAGATTGTTTGTGTGTTGATACCATAGTACTGTTTTGACCTAGAATGATTAGTGTACCTAGGTGAGACTTCCAACTGCTACGGTATGCCCTGACCTTGTATACTATTCCTTCAAATTGCATGATTTAGATAAAAAATTTTAGACCTTGATTGTTGGAAAATAGGGACGTCACCCCATTAGTATCAGTTGTAGATATATATAGGTTAGTCCTTGATGTGGGGATGTGTGTCTATAAACATGTAGCTTATGATATTTATGAGAGATTATAGTATCAGCCTTGATAGGATGTACTAGTCTTTTGGTGAGTATAAATGTGTTATGAGAGATAGGGGCCTATATGTCTTAGTAATGCATCATTCCTATGGTAATAGAATGTATTAATAGATGGTTAATAGGAAGATAATAGTTTGATCATACCTATAGCCTATGATCAGTTCCTTTTCATCCTTAGTTAAGACCACTTTAAAATAGGTCCAGTCCCTTGGATATAGGTTCCAGTCCATATTTTATTGAAGTTCCATTACCGCCGTATAGCAGAGCAGTGTTGGAGGTATTCATAGATTGACACTATTTAGATGTCCGTTTATTATTCCAGTGTTAGGAAGTGTTACCTTAGATATTGGGTAGGTTAGAGGCTCTAGAAGGAGTACTATCGATCTTAAATTTCGAGGACGAAATTTTTCTAAGGTGGGTAGAGTTGTAGCACCCAGTTTTCCAAATGAGGGTAATTTTGAAATTTCGTATTTATAATCATTTTAATAATGATATTTAATTCATGATATAATTTTTGGTGATTTTAAATCATTTTAAAATTATTTAAATCAATGACTTGTGGTTTTGACGTTTTGCTAGTGAAACCCTAGAGACTGTATGACCTAGAGCCTAACCATGTGATTATGATATTTTAATGTCATTTCTGGCCTAAGGATATTTTTGCATTTGACCTCTTTAAATTATTTTGATATTATTTTATTATTTATGATATTGTTTTGGGATTATTTGAGTCGGGTTCGAATTTTATCTCAATCCGACTTGTAACGGAAACCCGGGGTAACTTGGACTCTAGTTAGACCCATGCATTAGTTAGCCATGGCCCACATTTTAATTAGTCATGTTAGAAAGATTAGTCATGATTCTAATTATTAGGTTAACCATTTAGAGTTTTTATTTTGACCCTTTTACCCCCAAACCCTAACCAAAATTGTTTTAAACACTTGTAACTAAGGGAAGGACAAACTTGTAATATTCAATGGGGGGGGGGGGGGATAATCATTGTGGCCAGCCCTAATAAGACTCCCATCTCATTTCCTTTCTTTGAGAAGTCTTCTTCCCCAAGTGCTCTCAAGCTCTCCCAAGGAAGAAGTCTTTCTCCTTGGATTTTCTCTCCTTTAGGTAATATTTCCTTCTTTTTTATTTCTCCATTTTGCATTTAGGAAAATTTTAACCATAGGAATGACCCCCATTGTTGTGTCCCTATTTTGTGTCCTCTTGTGTCCATTATGTGTCCTTTATGGATTTCTATTGTATTATTGTTGTGTCTTGTGTTCATGGGGAAAACCCCCAAACTTGGACACACTTTATATTTAAAATATTGATTAAATGAATTAATTCTTATTAAATCTCAGATTTGAATATGTAGAGATGTGTTCTTGAGTACTTTACATTTCATTCATGTATCTCTTATAGATGTGTTCATGTAACATATATAGATTTGTGTATGTATATATATATATATATATATATATATATATATATATATATATATATATATATATATATATATATATATATTGTGATGAGAGTGTATCTATATTTATATATGTAATAAATGGTTCATGATGATTATATAATCAAGTTTGTGAGTGTGGTTCCTCATATTATTATTGTCATTATTGTTGTGGATAATTAGGATATATATTGTGTATTCTTTTGGCTCAAACTATCTAAATTCGTCATGATTTTATCCACGTTTTTAATTTCAGCCCTAACTTAGAAATGTCATAACTTCTAGCTCAAAGCTCGGTTTAATCTTCCGTTTTTTTTAAAAGAAGCGTATTGAAGTTAGCTTTCCAAAAACATGTATTAATAGGCCTAATTCCTTCTGTAACTTTATGGAGAATTATTTGAGTGTCAGCTGTACGAAAGACAAACGCGTTCTCGGTGTTTTCGCGATTCCGGGAGTTTTCGGAAACGAAAATGCGATCCGTTTGAAGTTTCGAAAAGCTAACACATAGATCTATAACATACTTTAATCCTAGATTTTAATTCATACTGAGATGGTACAGTATTGATTATTAGTAGGAGTTACTATTCGGCATATACATTTTGTCCACCCTTGTGTGTAATATAATGTTCTATTTGATTTTAATCCATGTTAATGTATATACATTATGTAATTAAATAGAGAATACAAGCATGAGTAAATGTTTAAATAAATGATGTATGAGGTGTAAGTATCCTATCTAATGTAAGCATGTATAAGTATGGCTTGTAATGAATATGTAGGTTCCATAGTATGTAATGTATGGTGCATATAGTAGTGCAAGAGAATAAATGAATGATGAATGAATGCAAGCATGAATGTAATATAATAATAGATGTAATGTATACAATATACAAGTTAATGAGATGTAATGTTCTATGTTAACGCAAATCCTATATTACCTCATGTACCCCTTACACTATGTTGACACTATCATACTTGACACTTTGTTCACTTACAGTTTGACACTCTTTGATATGTATACACTATGTATGTCCATTTAATCCTCACTTGTCCCTTTGCCATGTTCACATACACACACATAGTCTCTTAAGTAAGTATTTATGAATATAGTTAACTTAGCTATGTATGTATATTATATATATGTTAGCATATTGTGTTGTAATATATAAGTTTATATAACCATTTGAATTGCCATGATTATAGACCTAATGTTGAATACCAATATATGCATGTGTATATATGTGTAGACATATATAGCTTAAAGTAATAGATTACCTAGTGTATATCCAATGTGAATTCTTGCCTATTTGAGTATTGAATAATTGCATGCTATATAGAGTTGGGTGTATGTTGGCTTGTATAGCCTTGTATTGATGTGTGCTTGCTAGGATAGTCTTGGTTAGGCCTAGTAAGACTTGCTGGGTTAGGACATGACCTAGTTTGACTAGTGCAGTTGACCAGAGTTGACCAAGGGTTGACTTTGGCCTAGTTTAACCTAGATTCATGTATAATGCATTGTAGTGCTTTATATTACCCTTCTGGACATGTTGTGACTTGTGCTGTTCTAATTAGGAGCCAGACACCTCTCCTCGGACAGTATCTTTACCTTTGACATTCAGATATCAGGCGAGTACATTCTCTGATCATTTCATATCCTGTTTAGAATTATTTTTCTGCTTTAAATTACTTTACTTTATACTGTCACGTTGGTCACACGGATTGGTACTATATAGATCTTTTCATGAGATGTTATCCCCCTCGGGAGCATCGGATACTGCATGTTTTGTGCGTTTCACGAATCATCACGTATCTCTATGCTTCCTCTGATTCACGAATCGCTTGTGACATATGTACTCTCATGTTCACAGAGCCATCATGAATCACCTTCACGTATCACTCATTTTATGAGCCATGTGAAGTTTCACGAATCTTAACATAACTTGAACAGATCCTTGTGTATTGATTGGGGATGGGGGAGTGGAAATAGGCATGTGAATATTATCCAAGTAGCTGTAGTCATGAATCACTCTCTTAGCTGTAGTCATGAATCTCCTATGCCATTCACATGTTTATATTTTACTCTGACTCACTAGTCACTATTAGCTCTCTACTTATAGTAGATATTTCTATTACAGTTCTCTTCTCTGTTTACATACTGTATTTCTTCAGTTCATGTATCTTACTTTACTGCATGATTATATTTTCTAACATGCTATGATCTGTTGAGATGTACTGTGCTCGCTCCAGTCCTGACTGGACCTGTTGATAAATTTTACAGATAGCCTGGAGGTTGCCTGCTAGCCTAGAGGAGACAGTAGAGGTTGCATAGATAGCTAGGGTTTTTGTTTATAGTTTATTTTCAGTCATCTTGAGTTGTATTTATGGATTACTGTATTTGAGTTTTGAGATGTATTCTGAGTTTGTATCTTAGACACATAGACTTCTATCTGCTGTATCTCTTTTGGATTTCATGTTTTATCTATCTTCCATTATGCTCTACCTTAGATGTGATTGAGTTTACATTCTGCTATGTCACCCCCATTCGGGGAGTATAAACTGTTTAGTCTTATACTGTTAGATGCATTGAGACCTAGGACAGCGTTCTACCGCCGACACTGCGGCGTAGGCTGGGCGTTGTTACGTTCTCGTGCCCTAACTCTAGGGTGCGGGTCGTGACACCAGACCCTGAAGGTAATGTCAGAACTGGAGCGGTCGTCAGTCTTCTCTTCAGCTCCTCAAATGCTGCCTGGCAGTCCTCTGACCAGATGTACTCTGCATCCTTCCGCGTCAGTTTTGTCTTGGGTTCAGCTATCCTAGCAAAGTCCTGGACAAACTTACTATAATAGCCGGCTAAACCCAGAAAGCTCTTGATCTCTGAAACTGACGTCGGAGCCTTCCGTGTCTCAACGGCAGCAATCTTCCTGGGATCCACCGAGATCCCCTCTCCAGTAACTATATGACCGAGAAACTCTACTCGGTCCAAAAAGAACTCGCACTTCGACCATTTGGCAAACAACCTCTCCTGCCTCAGAATTCCCAAAACTGTCTGCAAGTGCTCTGCGTGCTCCTCCGGCGTCTTTGAGTATATCAGGATGTCGTCGATAAACACTACGACGAACTTATTCAGATACTGGTAAAATATCTTATTTATCAAGTTCATAAAGACAGCTGGCACATTTGTGAGACCAAATGGCATCATCAGAAACTCGTACTGTCCGTACTTCGTATTGAACGCCGTCTTCTGGATGTCTGCAGCCCTGACTTTCACCTGGTGGTACCCGGATCTCAAATCTATCCTAGAAAACACCTTCGCCCCACTCAACTGGTCGAACAAATCATCTATCATGGGCAGAGGATATTTGTTCTTAATGGTGATGGTATTCAACGCTCGGTAGTCAATGCACAACCGAACTGTACCATCCTTCTTAGACACAAAGAGCACTGGCGCTCCCTATGGAGAAGCACTAGATCGAATGAAACCCTTTTTTAACAGGTCATCAATCTGCTCCTTCATCTCTACGGCCTCCTTGGGGTTCACTCTATAGCAAGCCCGGGATACTGGTGATGAACCCGGTACTAAATCTATAGTGAATTCCACATCTCTGTCAGGCGGAAGTCCTAGAAGATCCTCTGGAAATACATCCATAAACTTCCTAATGACAGGGTGTGGCGGTGTTATCTTTCCAACTGTCGTACAACAGTTCGGCTCTAGGCTGATCTTCGGCCCTGTCCTCCTGACACTGAATGGTGCCGTGCCTGGGGGACTGAACAGAATACTACCCTCATGACAGTCTAAAGCTGTATGGGCATTGCTAAGCCAGTCCATCCCCAATATGATATCATACCCGGGGAGTGGCATCACAAAGAATTGTCATGCCCCAGAACCAGAATACTGGAGAGCGGGGGAATGACTCAGCCAGCTACATATTACGGGTAGATGAATACCGTATAATATGATCAATGCTGTCTAACCAGACGAGGGGGTGCATACTACATGAAAGTCTTACTATGGTCACTTCACATCTATTGTCTCAATCATTCAAACAAGAAGCAAAAATAGAGAACATGTAAGATAAAGCAGTAAGGCGTCCCAAACGCTTAGTCAAAATGTTCTTGAGATCTGGCTTTACAAAACATAGCCAGATGGTATAGTAACACATACACAATTGTTATCAGCTGCAGTCTGACTTAGTTACAATTATGTAAAAGTAAGTGCAAGACAATCCGACTAACATGTCGGTGCCAAACGGCTAAGTATGAAGTAAATAACAAAACGAGCGGTGGAGTAAGGAACCCACTCGAGTCCTCCTGCGATCATTCCCCTAGTATTGACCATCTTGGAGGTAGAAGTAAGCTGGATCCTCGGGAACCGGCTCTAAATCTGGCCATGCAAAACCAGAGAGATTAGACCTCTAATAGCAAGTACCACAAGGAAGCACGATATGAAGAATTAAACCAGTAAGTAAGAGAATATAATAATAGATCTCTGCTTTCCACTAGGATTCACATAACATCACGACACTTCGAACCAACCTCCCAACCAAACGAGGACAGAAGTTGGCCCGTCATATCCTGACATTCTGATCATCTCAGTTAGGCAACAGAGTAGGTACAGTACACAAACAAATCATCTTGAACGGACAATCAACTCCTACGGCTTGCTATTGTGAGTCCCAAGTTATCCTGGACTTATGTAAATAGGGATTCCTCAGTTCTTACTATGTGCGAGCAAGGCTAGTCTATCCAGTCAATCAATTGCGCCAATCATGTAATTAGACGAGTCCCAGCGGGACGCCCGTCGTTAATATACCATGTACAATTTAATAATATAAGCAGATACCGTTCCCTGCCCGTGTGACAGATTTACAGTATCTGTAGGAACCAGCCGGCCTGTCGGGCACTACTAGTCCCAAGAGGGCTGCCATGTAAGAACTCGGGGATCCATTCTCTCCATGCCATCATTATTTTATTTAACTTAATAGTCTCTACGTTGAGTGAAGTCCCATACAGTGGATCATGGTCATTCAAATGAGTACTTCCGTACAAAGTACGATATGCCTGACTCTACAACAATACTCGTGCGGTTAGGTTGTAGGTCTTATATAGCGTAATGCAACAATCAAACTAACCACGAAATAATCATGCCTTGACCATAAAGTACACATACTGTTTTGTAAGATAAATAAATAACTAAATAAATAAATAAATAATTTGAAGCCTGCATGTGCCTATATGCCAATATTCGGGATCGGCTAATCGATTACAATAGTTTATTACATGAACGTGTCTCATTCATTCAATTCAATAAGACGACTAGCCAGTCTCTTAGTTCCAACTAGGAACGCATGATCAACTTTAGTCAAGATAACCATTATTATCAATGGTGACAAGGCATGAAAGTCAATTAGTATTAAATGGGGTCGAGTCTATAACTCTCAAGGTTAAGTTCCAGTCTTACTGGGTATCCATAAACCAATCAAGACACAGGGCACGTTCTACATAACCATATGTATTAACATATTAACATGCTAAGATTATCGAGTTTATGCAAAAAGCATAAGGATATAATAGGAGAACTATCATGCCACCATTAAATGAATAAACTATAGAACAAATAGAAACACCCAAGTCAGGAAGTCACGCCAACAAGTCTATGCTAAGGCCAACAAGTCACGCCAACAAGTCTATGCTAAGGCCAACAAGTCACGCCAAGTCTAGTAGGTAAGAGTGAGCGTATAAACAGCGTGAACGTGAAAAGTGGTTCGCGTTGGCACGCACAGCGTAAACGTGAAGGGTAATTCACGCACTCATAACGTGAGCGTGAAAAGTAACTCACGCACGCACAGCGTGAGCGTGAAAAGCGGGATAAGAAATTCACGCACACACGCAGAAATGTGCGTGACTAAAAATTTACGCACGCACAGATGTGCGTGACTAAAAATTTACGCACGCACGTAAAGACGTGATCGTGACTAAAAATTTACGCACGCACGTAAAGACGTGTGCGTGACTGAAAATTTATGCTAACACGTAAGGACGTGTGCGTGACTGAAAATTCACGCACGCTCGTCAAGACGTGAGCGTGACTGAAAATTCATGCTAACACGTAAGGACGTGTGCGTGACTAAAAATTTACGCTGGCACGTAAGAACGTGAGCGTGACTAAAAACTCACGCTGGCACGTAAGAACGTGAGCGTGACTCAGAATTCACGCCAACACGTAAAGACGTGTGCGTGACTAAACCTTCGTTCCAAGCCAGAAATGAAGTTCCCATGGTTCAGAATGGTGTAGAAGGAGAAGTTCTACAACAAGAACTATCTATTCCGAAAAGCACGCAAGTTTGGGAGATCAAAACCCATGGTCAACCGAGAATACAACAACTTAGATCTAGAAGAAACAAGCCAAAGAAATCAAAATTGCTAAGTAGTAAACTCTCTCAGGATCGTGAGAGGAAGAATAATGAACCATAAAAATGGTTCTCCAAGTGGAAGCAAGAAGCAAGATGTACTTGCCTGCTGTTGGTTGGTAGAAGAGAGTGGTGAGGAAGAAGAAGAAGTAATGGTGAAGGAGAGTTATGAGGAGAGAGAAGGGGATGGGGCCTTTAAATAGGAAGGGTGGTGGTAGGTGGGGGTTTGGTCCATGTGAACCGCCATGAACCCGAGAAAAACCAACCTAGGCCGAACCCAATAACCAAAGCAGAAAGTTAAAAGCAGAAAATAAAATACAGAAATAAAATACAGGAATAAAATTACAGGAAATTACTTAACATGAAATTAAAGAAATTTAAACACAGGATAATACATGATAAATATTAAATAAATATATATGAGTTGCACATGTATAAAAATACACATTCTGGGAACGGGGAGTGACATCTCTACCCACCTTAGAAAAATTCTGTCCTCGGAATTTCAAATCCAAGCAGGTAAAAATATCGGAGCTAAACCAATACAAGCAATTCTAGTGAGCAAGCAATCATTTTTACCATATCAAAAGCAAGTACTATATATGTAAATTCATCATTCTACGATATCAAGTAGCTCTACCCATAAGGTGATAAGCATGAAAAATCAGGACAATCAAGGTATACAGAAAGAGATATACCTTGTGAGTCAAACAGGTATGGATACCGTGATCGGATATCATCCTCACGTTCCCACGTTGACTCTCCCAAGGAGTGATGACCCCAAGCAATACGGACAAGACTAATTATTCGGTTCTTGAGTATCTTCTCTCTTCGGTCCAAAATGGACACAGGCTGTTCCTCGTAAGACAGGTTGGTACCAACAACCAGCTCAGAATGATCGAGGATATGGCTTGGGTCCGATACATACCTACGTAATTAAGATACATAAAACACGTCATGCACCTCTCGTAACGAAGGTGGGAGGGATAAACGATAAGCAACATCGCCTATCCGATCAAGGATAACAAATGGGCCCACGTACCGCGGACTCAATTTCCCGCGAACGCCAAATCTAATGACCCCACGAGTAGGTGAGATCCGCAAGAATACGTGGTCCCCAACAGAGAACTCTAACGGCCTACGATGCTGGTCCGTCCAATGACGATGCCGGTCCTGTGTGTAGGTCCTAAAAAATCAAGTTGCATCAATCAACAAAATCAAGAAATCAAAATATACATCATCTTGTTGAATTGCGCAGACAACAGATTGCGCAGCTAACCGATTGCGCATTCTAATTTGCGCACGCAACCGATTGCGCAAGCTGACGTGGCAGAAGTCATCATTACTAAATCAAATCAAATCTTTTCTGACAACTGACAGCACGGATAACAAGGAGTCTGTTCGTTTCCTGCGCCGCACAGTGCTCGAGGGCGGCTGACAGCTGGCAGCGCAAACCAATCCTGCGTAATTTGAGTTTGCGCAAACCATGTATGCGCAATTCAACTCTGCGCACTCTATCAAATGTAACTGTTAAGTTACACGTGGCATTCATGCCATCGATTGTTCATTACGTGGCAACTGTTTATGCACGATCATGCGCATTTCTATCAAATCATGCCATGTGTCCATGATAATCGGCCCACGATCCAGTAACTATCTGCGCAAATCAATGTTGCGCAAACCAATGCTGCGCAAATCATCATGCGCAGTCCAAAATAACTGAAAGTTAGTTATTTCCAGAACTCTATAAATAGAGTTTCAAGTCTTCATTCAAGGGATCAGAGATCAGATATCAAAGATCAGAAATCAGAAATCAGAGAGTCCAGGAGTTCTTGCCAAAGTGCTGCTGCATTCTTCCGAGACTTTTGTCTTCAACTTCCAAGGCTTTTCGCCTTCAATTCCAGAGTTGTTTTCAACTTCAGAGGCTTCGTCTTCAAAGTTCACATCGTCCAAGGGATAAAGCAATCGTCATCGAGATTGGATTCCTACAGTTGTAATTTTCCCAGAATTCTTGTAATCTTTATTACAGTTTGTATCAATAAAGTTCTATACTTTTGTTTTTGCAAACAAAATGGCGACTCTGCTGGGGACAACTTTCTCCTCCGACGAGGAAGTAGCAACTCAATGTGACGTAGCGTCTATCGGGAAGACGCAGAAGACCCTGGTTGTCAAGGTCAACCAGACAGCCTACGAGGCAATGCTCAACTCCAAGACCATTCCCCGTACTGCAGCCACTTCTGCTAAGAGCAAAGTGCGCTCAGTTTGGGTCTCCAAGACTGCTGCACAATCTGGCAGTTTTGCCACCAAAGGTGCTGCACACTCTGTTGCACAATCTGCTGGCCAGTCTGCTGCGCAAACTGCTGTGTCAATTGCTGCACAGTCTGTCTCAGCAACTGCTGCACAATTTGTTGCAGTCAATGCTGCGCAATCTGTTGCAAAAGTTGCACAAGCTACTTCATATGCTGCCTTGTCAAAACAGAAGACTCCTATGACTCTGGCACAATTGGCAGTAGCTTTTCCTGCGCAAAACAGCATTCCAGCAGCCAAAGTGCATCCTAAGCACTCTAAAGCAAGGACTCCTTCTTCTGTGGCCAGAACCAATGTACCCTCCACTCATGCGCAAATCACTTCTGCGCAAACTAAGAGAAACAGCCCTTTGGCTAAATTCTCTCCTTCTCATAATCAAGAGAAAATATCTGATTCTCCTCTTAAACATCCTGCTGTTCTAGCACAATCTACTGGGGGTAGTCCTTTGGCTATTCCTCCTCCTTCTCAGATCAAAGGAAAAGGCCCGTTGGTCTTTTCTCAAACTTCCTTGTCTCATGACTTGGAAGACAATAGAGGGAAATGCTCTTTAGTTATCCCTTCTTCTCAGAACAAAGGAAAAGGCCCTTTGGTCTTTTCTCAGTCTTCTTCGGTCTTTACTGAAGTAGATCAAATTGCACGTGTTTCAACACCCGTCAGCACAAGATCTCCTACAAACAAAGATTCTTCTTACAAAGGAACTTGCACTGATCAAAAAGACCTACGAACATATCTTAACAGGCCAACTTCAGCAAAACGTAAACAGCCAATGCCGAAGGTTAAGCCTCAAAGACAAATCTCCAGAAACATAAATTCTGATACCTATGCCAATGAAATGAGTACTTCCTTGTATACACAGGGGACAAAACATTTGAAGAATCGAAACCATGTTCCAAATATTGTTAAAGAACACATTCCTCGAACTTTTCCCCGTCCCGGCATGGTTTCTGATCTTCGAGAACATCTCAGACAAAAACGGGATAATGTCTCAACTCCTTCAAATCAACCATCTGATCATCATTGCAATCATAAAGTCATCATCCAATGTTGTTGTCAAACAACAAAGCGATCTATCTTCGATCGTCTAACTTTTGTTAAAACAGAACCAATGTCAGAAGAAGACGAAGTGTTGTACGCTTCTGTCAATATGGCTTCCCGAGACACCGGGGGTAGAAAGTGCTCCAAACATGGTAAGCCTCGCAGACCAAGCCAACGATATTTGGATTTACTCCAAGAATTCTCTGAAGGAGTATTTCAACATACTCGTTCCCACAGCCGAGACACAATCGGTCAAAGGAATCTTTCCCAAGATCCTTCAGCTTATCTTCCTACTTTTCAGTCAGGAGACGAATCTTTCTCTGATTATGATGCATATAGTGAAAGCTCTGAACAAACAGTTTCGTCTACTGTGCCTAGAGAAGTGACGGCATATGTTGTTACTGATGATCCAGATGCTTCAACTTCTGTAAACCAAGAACAGCGTATTGTTGCACTTGAGGACAAATTGAAAACCATGGCTGAAATGGTCGCCAGTATGCATTCTATCATTATGGCACAACATGCTACCCCACCAACTGTACCGGCTGCTATAAACCCTGAAATCATAGCTTCATCGGTGCCTGTCAATACTGGGCTGGGGGTAGTACCTCCTCAGATGCCTCCTGTGCAAGTACAAGTTCAAACTACACCCAGTCAATCAGGTGCTGGGGGTAGTGCTTATAATGCTGTCCCTCCTCCTACCACGGCTCCTTCCTCTTCATCTGAAGATGCTAATGAAGCAGTCAAGCTTTTACGAACTCAGTTTGAAGCTTTCAAAGAGAAAGACAACCTGCAAAGGTTGGGAATCAAACAGCCATATCCCGTCGAATGGAAAGAAGTTCCATTTCCTCCCAAATACAAGATTCCAACAATCGCTCTCTTTGACGGTAGTACCTCACCAAGTCAATTCATCAATCACTTCGAGGTAATGACTGTTCAACTTCAACCAAACGACGCTCTTCTTACCAGAGTGTTCGTCGGTTGTTTAGCCGGCGTAGCATATGACTGGTACAGAAGTCTGCCCGATGGTTGTATCACTTCTTTCTCAGGTCTCAAGCAAATCTTTCTAGAACGATTCTATGAGGGATTCAATGACATGACTATGTCAGCCCTAAATAAAATCAAACAGAAACATAACGAGACTGCAGAGAGTTTTATTGAACGTTTTCGCCGAGAAGCCCTGAAAATGCCTCCAGGGACTCCTGCTGCTGTTACTATAGATACTTGTAAGGCAAATCTCTTGCCTATTATCAGTATGTGGACAGGCTAAACTCAGTTTCAAGACTGGCCATCCTTCATTGTTAATGCCAAAGCAGCTGAAGTAAGTGCTGATAAATTCAAACAGTTGGGAGTACAAATGTCTAACCTCGATCGGGATGAACATCAAGCGTCAGGCGGTGGAAATCGCCAAAACAACCGCAAGAACAAAGAGAC
>JANAVB010040417.1:0-88028 GCA_029216955.1 Iris pallida
GATAGATTGATATGGGTATATATTCCAAAATACTATAAAGATGGTACTTACTGGGTTTCAATTTGTGTAGTCAAAGTTACTATAATTGATAAAGAGCCTAATGCTGCACCAAAACTTCAAAAAAAAATGTGGTGAGAGTTATGGGCTAAAATGTATATGATTCTAACATGCCACCACAGATTAAAATTCCAATTTGTGGGCTGAGAGTTGGATTCACGCAGCTGTATATTTTGTGTATAAACTCTGCTTAAACTGCACGCCGGACGAGATTTGAACCCAGGTTGCTCTGATACTATGTTAAAGACCCGCCACTACACCAAAACTTAAAAATTTATATTATTCTAATAACAAAAATAGTAACAGAATGTGAGAAGAAAGCATCTTATAAAACTAACAGAAGTAAAAGGAAACATAAGCACGCTCAAAACATATTAAAAGATTGGTGCAACCACCTACACAATGTATATCTAATTCCTACCAATAGTCCACAGTGAATTCTATATTTGAACCTCATGACTTTACATTATAGGGCGTCCCAATTCCATGAGGCTCTTGCTTACTCTTGCTTATGCAGGGTATGAGGGGAGATTGTCTCCATGAGAAGCCTTACCGTCGTGCCAGGAGATGCCCTCCCTCGTGATTTTATATTATGTCTTCAGTTTTCCTATAGTAAAATATGTGATCATATATATATATATATATATATATTTTTTTTTGGAATAAGGGTGAATTTATTCCTCGCATATAGCGGAAAAGGTATTAAAGTACAACATCACTACTCTCCATGCCCTACATAATTTATGGGCCCATTACAGATACATCGAATTCTATATTATGTAGAATTCCAATCGGGGGGGTAGCTAAGCCCTCAAAGATACGTCTGTTCCTCTCCTTCCAGATGTGCCAAACAGACGCAGCAAGACGAACTTTGGCTCTTCTGGCCCACCCTGGCTCACGGCCTCCGCGATCTCGAATCCAACTGAGGATGCTCCGGATGTCCCGGTCCCCCCCAACTCCTCTCAGCTGAGCACATTGCTCAGTCCAGATGTGCCAGGTCTCAGGGCACATAAAGAAAAGATGCCCCATAGATTCATTCTCAACATTACACAGCACACATTTGGCATCCGGGATCTGCATCCCAAAACGGAGGAGTCTATCTCTCGTCATCAATCTACCCCGTAGAAGCCGGTAGGCACAAAGTTGCATTTTCCGTGCAATGCCCTTGCCCCAAATGAAATACACCTCATCCTGATCGTGGTGGGTCCGGACCAAATCATAGCAGCTCCGAAAGCAGAATAGACCTGACCCGCCCCCCGTACCTGGGCCGGCCCAACTCCAAGTATCCGCCGTCTGGCTAGCATCAATGATAATAGGGTGTATCTCAGCTGCAAGCTGGGCAGTATAAGGGTAGTCCTCTGGCCTCCAAACTCCGTCTCTAATGATCCGACTGCAAGTGAGCCCCCTTCCCGCTTCCCTGTCCATCTGCCCTCCCAGAATCTCAAGAAGGGAACGGGAACCCAACCAAGGATCACGCCAAAGATCAGTAGTCGACCCATCCTTCATGCGCCTGCAGATAGCAGTCTGGAGCACCGGTCTACATCTCAGGATGGCCTTAAATGTGACCGAAAAATTGTTGTCAATTCTGCAAGCCCGATCATATATATATATATATATATATATATATATATATATATATATATATATATATATATATGTACGTAATTACTCTACAGACTAAATGGCTCAGTAGCATGCAGCATTAGAAACAACCACTATATCTTGAAAGGTAATAATGATTATATAGTATTTGTAAGAGTTTCAATTAATAGTACCATTTTCCACCTCTCCTCTTCAAGTCCTTGATTTGGGTCACCGTCACCGAACACAAATGAGAAAACCTAGAAGATAGATCATACATGTAATGTTTTTGTTATTGTTCCAAACAGGAGGGAAGTTTTAAGATATTGAAGAAATCAATCAACCGTTTCTTATTACAGATTCCACAAAGTTCATTCCACCATTTTTCCTGATCTGCCGCCTCCTATAATAGTATGGATCCCAATACCTGTATAATGTATGGACAATTTCTCCTGTAAGCTTGCGGTCAATGTCAAACCATTATATAGAACACCGTGCATTGTATAAAAAATAAAAAATTCATTAAAACACAGGACATGTCACTTTGAAAATGATATTAATCAGAATGCAAGTTCTACAAGTATGGATGATGAGCTTAGGAGCAAGCACTTTTCATGTTTAAGGAAACTAGTGACCATATGCATCCATGTACAGGAACTAGTCTAAAGTAATCAATAGAATCTCAGCAATCAAGTTTAAGGTCATCTTGCCATAATATATATTCTTAAAGGACACAACAAGCCATGGTAGAACATGATATGTCAGACATCACCACTCGTGCAGTTTCAAGACGTCTCAGACTCTCAAGAATATTCTGTACATTAGAGTTATCAGATCAAACTCCAAGACATCATTCTCAAACCATGCAAAAGTTTGCTTTTCACTAAATTCGAGTATACAGCTTTTGATGGCAACTTTTAAGGCTAATTTGCACTTAAATACCATGAACTTTCGGATAAAAAATTGCTGCCGTATAGTATTTTTTAAGAAGATTGCTACCACAAACTATGAACCATTAGTTTAGACCATAACACTGTTAAGAAAAGCAAAAAATGACCTTTATGCCCTTACAAGTTAGAGTCAACCCATCTTCATCATTTGTCATTCTCAACTACCAGAGTGACTATAACCCATGACAACCTCCATCCCACTCAGCCTCTCTCGTTGAGCTTCAATCAATTGAGCACATCTCCTGCATGGGGAGCTTCATCCCAACAGCTATACAAAAGTTGCCACCATTCCCGTGCTCGACTCCAGATTGAAAAACTGTTGCAATGCCCTCGCATATCACCTGCTAAAGACGTTGACTACACCTCATCACATATTCCTCCCACTCATTCACGGTAACCTTAACTCTTGCAGCTTAGTCACCATCTGATCGAGGCAGCCTCCTCAAATTTCATCCACGGCCACTTCCGGCTGGAACCACATGCTCCATTGTTGAACCCCTGTTCGGATCTATCAGCCACTTTGACAAGATTCATCCACAAGTAATGCTATGCTCTGCCAGCTTTTTGATCGAAGAAATGCCGCAATCACGAACTCATAAATGAACCCATCTCCAGGGCGTCTTCTACCGACCAGGACACAATTCATGTTTGGTTGTCGACATCTCCGATTTTCTTCCATTACAAGTATTGCATTATCATTTTGTTCACCATCTGTATCACCATGATCACTTACCTGTCCTGAATTCTTACCAACTTCAGTTACTACATTATCGTTGTATTGTGTTCATCACCTTTCTGACCAAGCTCACTTTCCTGTCCCTTGTTCTCGTCCATTTTAGCATGATTGGTGGGGTCTCCTCATGAGATGTAGTTGCTTCACCACTACACTATTCTCTTCATTGGAGTAGTCAGTTCCATCCTTACTTTCAAACAAAATAACATTAAAAACATCCACGTAAATATCTAACATTTTAGGGTTAGATTAGGATCGGCGTCCAATTTAAGGTTAGAATAAACCTTCGCAGGGGCTCTCTAACTTAGGGTTAGGGTTAGGGTTAGGCTGTTCGGAATTGTGTGGGTGGGTTGAAGAGAATAAGAATGGAAAAAATGGGGAATAATATTTGGGCTTAGTCAATTAGGGTTTTATTATCTCTTCAAAGGGTATAACTGTCATAATTTGGTCATGTGCATGTCACATGGAAATCTTTTGGAAGAAAATCAAACATACGGTATTAAGTTGTTAACGTTTCATAGTTTATGGTAGCAATTTGCTTAAAAGAATCGTGTATGGTAGCATTTTGCAAAACCTGAAAGCTCATGGTATTTAAGTGCAAATTAGCCCAACGTGTATAACTATGAATTAAATTGGTTTATGCAGCTATAGAACTGAATAGCACAGAAATTATCCGAAGTAGTTTACATTTGTGTTCCTATTTAGTGTCGACCATGCAAGAGCCATTCTGCAGACTATTTAAGTAGCCTAGGAATTGCTATGACCTTAAGGCATGAAAGTACTCGGGTGTTTTTCAACACTGCGAGGATATGCATGGTAATCTGTATCTATTTGTGTGTAGTTGTGTCACAGGCCATAGTCTATGCTCATATCATTTCCTGATAGTGTGTAGATTTTTGTTAGGGTACTTATGTGTACCCACATAACAAAACAGAGTAAACTGGAAATCCATTGATCAAAAAACAATTGGAAATACAAACAAACGAAAAACTCAGCATCATTTTCCTACACCGAGTCTAGACAAAAATGGCAAGGATCCATAATGTACCAGAATAGATCTGAAGGGCTGAAGAACAAGGTGAAACCAGAATCATACGACCTTCCTCCACGTCTTCCACGATTGTCTTCATCACTAGCCAACAAGTTGAAACCAATGAGAACAAAAATTCATAGGGGTGGCCAACAGCCTTAGGCCAGGTAAAAGACAAATGTCAGCAAAATATCATAGGTCAAGATTTATTATGGTATTAGGGAATTGACATATGTTCACATGAAATACCTTCTACTAGAAATAAGAGCAATAATTGTTGTATATACAAGAACTATTGAAGCAAGAAGCGCTGTGCCAAAAGAAACCCTGATTAAATATTCTCCTCCAGCCTACAAAAACAAACTTTCAACATAGTTCAGCCAGATACATTATTTGGATTTCATCAAACATACGATAATAATTAATAGGCTACAACACAGCATGCATGAGATTTGTAATACCTTCACTTTGTCAAGCAGAGGTTCTACTTTCATTCTGAAGGATTTAGCCACAAGTTTGGACCGATAATCCCTTTGGAAAACATAAAGCACATCACCTTCATCTGAAACCTAACAATAACATCATGAAATATATTGGCTTAATACGAAGAACGTATTTTGCTATACAGAAAATAACAAAGGAGTATGTCACAGAAATATGGCATCTACATGTATGAATGTCCAGGCTTTCTCAGATGTAACCTTTAGCATATTATGGTACCAAGTAAAGAGACTCATTTTATTCATTTATACGGGATTATATCCACCAAAGAAAGAAACTGGAGCGAGTTTACAAATTATAGTCTGAATAGATACTCCACTAGAATCTACCTTGCGAATGGTCAAAATATCTAGCATGATTATAAAGGCTATTTTCACGGAAATATCTTGAGCTTTTTAATATAATCAAATTGATCGCTCGTATTTCTTTATCTCCACTTTCCTACTCTAGACTTATCTATCACTTTCCTACAGAGACGACAGACGTTAAGGATGGGTAAAGGGACGATTTAACCCCTCCCTTTTCCTCTTTTTTCCTGATCCATTGCCCCAGTCCCTGCCAGCACCAACACACGCGATGCGCCACACCCTATACCCTACTGTGTAGACCCATCCCCTTTGGCACCACCATGCTACAACAGCAATTGCCCCAGGTTGGGAGTATACAGGTAGTAGTGTAGCCCCTGGCTGGAGGACGCCTGGGGTTTCTGGCCCTCCCTACATCAAGAACGCTTGGGGTAAAGCCTCTCTTTTCCTCTTTTTTCATGATCCATTGCCCCAGTCCCTGCCTGCACCGACACACGCGATGCCCCACACCCTATCCCCTACTGTGTAGACCCATCCCCTTCGGCACCACCATGCTACAACAGCAATTGCCCCTGGCTGGGAGTATATGGGTAGTAGTGTAGCCCTTGGCTGGAGAACGCCTGGGGTTTCCGGCCCTCCCTACATCAAGAACGCTTGGGGTAAAGCCTGCCACAGCTCCGGCGTAAATAATCACGGGGGCGGCCACCTCTCTTGGCCACAAGAGGGGTAACAATGGTTAGGATAAGGATCACTTTAGGGATGGAGAAAGAACTACAACAATAAAGCCTTCTTCCCAAATTTTGAGGTCGGCTATTCGAATCCAATTCTTCCCATTTGGCTCATGTAAGGGTCATATCTCATGTAACGCTAACAAAAATAACATCATTATTTGACACTTGGAATCATATTCGTCTAGGCCTACCTCTAGTCCTAGCGGCTCTATTATCTACTATATTATCGCTCCTCCTTACATGATCTATTGATATGCATTGTATATGTCGAAAAAACCTAAGACGGTTTTTTCTCAGATTGTCCTCAATTGGAGCGACCTCTAACTTTCCACTGATGCACTCATTTTTATTTTATATTTTGATGTATTGTCACGCGTCTGGTTTAGCATTCTCATTTCGACTACAACTCTCTAACTCTAAGCATGCTTCTTAATTGTCCAATACTTTGATCCATAAAACATGGTTGGTCTTATAGCAGTCTTATAGAATTATCCTTTCAACTTCAAGGTATCATGTGATCACAAACTACTCCAGAAGTACTCTGTATTTCAACCATATACATTACATATTCTCAATTATCTACATCATAATGAAACATTGATCCTAATATTGAAAATTATAACTCTTATGTATCTCTTGTTTATGTATGTAAACTCCCTCCTAATTTTTCTTTGAATTTTGGTTTAATTATATTTCGTATATTCTGTTTTTTTTTGTACTTGCTTTAAATCTCTTACATTCCAAAGTTTCTACCACACTTCTAGTTTAACATCTAATCATTCTCTACTCTTATCAACCAACACAATATCATCATCAAACATCATATATCATGGGACCTACTCCGGGATATGCCTAGTAATTTCATTTATAACTATGCAAAAAGGTAAAAACTTAATGTTGATCCTTGACATAAGCCAATGGTAATATAAAACGACTTACTATCTCCTCCGGTAGTTCGCATAGACATCGTGATTCTATCATACATATTCTTTTTAATCTCAACATAACAATTGGGAGCTTATTTTTTCTTCAAGTCCACCACATTATCTCCCTAGGAATTCGATCATATTTTCTCTAAGTCGACAAAAACCACAAGTAAATCTCTTTTTTCTCTTTCTAAGTATTTTCCTACAAAGAGCTAGTTCTTTTTTCTTACCATGGATCAGTCCTGTGAAAAACATATGACTATCAAGTATAACTGCAAATTAACGGAGGGAAACGAAAGTGAAACAACTTAAGAAGTACATGGTAGCTATCTGAATTTAGAAAAAGGTCGAGGAACACAGTGAGATATTGAGTGCAAACCTGCCAAACCCATTATCAATCATTTGGGCATGTCAAGCTAGGAGTAAGCACGATCCAGTATGGTTTTTATGCCAACCCCAAACAGAACCGCATGCTTCGGTTCTCTAAAATTAAGAACCTAATGGACTGTCCGAACTTACGGGACGCACCAACCTAACCCGTTAATCTCAGTTTTGTTCGTTTACTCGATTGTACACATTATATAAATCATGCTAAAGCTTGTCCAACAAAAAAATAATCTCACATTGAGGACCTATAATAAGTTCGCTTTCTGCCTGGATACACGTAGTCTATTGAATGCGTAAGATTAAATTCTCCAGTCATCACAAAATCACGTCATTCCATAATTTCGACCACAATTATATACAAAACCCTAACAAGTTTATCAGATAAGCTCATAATACCTCCAAGAAACCTCCGGTGTCGGCCGCCAGAGCCTGGAGAGCCCTCTCGGCCTCGCCGAACTTGATCCCTGCTCTGCCGACGACGTCTCCGATCGTGACCCTCCCGCCGCAGGAATCGACGGCCGCCATCGCCCGATTCCTCACATCGGACGGCAACTTGTCCGTCTCCACGCCGCCCCCGGGACGTATCACCTCGGCGCTGGCCCGGAGGACCGGGACCGAAACCCTAACCCTAAGTTTAGGGATCCAATGGGGAGTATGGAGGCGGAATGGGGAGAGGGTGTGGCGGGAAGGTCGGGTGGTCAAGGAGGATCTGGGGAGGAGGAGGGGTTTGGGAGAGAGGAGGTAAGCGGAGATGGAGGCCATTGCGGGGTTCGGGATTAAGGTTAGGGTTTTAGAGCTTCGCCATGGATGGAAATAGTAGTGGTAGTTATCCACCACTGAATGGCTGGAGAAGTTTGGACCCCAAAGATTGGGTTTGATAATGGTAATAATAATAATATTAATATTAATATTAATATTATTACAAATTAAAAATCTGGAAATTGCTGAGAAATCCAATTTCGGGGTGGGCTTTTATGAAATGCCCACCCGCTGGTTAAGTTTTATGAAATACCCAGAATTAAGTATTTTCACGTTAAATATTCCAAGATTCCCTTTTAGATGCCACCCGCTAGAAACTGCTATTTTTATAATACCGAAACTACCCCTCCGCGCGAATTGGTCATCTATATGTATTTGAATTCAAAAAACTCAGATCTGGATTGTGTTTTCGTCTTCTTCTTCTTCACTGGAAATCTGAATTCCATTGCTCTCATCTTCAGCAGAGATCGCAAAGATCGTTCGTAGTTCGGTGTGCTTTTCTTCAGTCGAACTCAGATCATCGCTCGTCATCATCATCATCATCATCTTCATCTTCATCGTGGAGACATTTGAAGTTTTTCGACAATTAGGTCAATTGTGGAGAGAATATCTTTCTTCTTCTTTTCCATCAGAATTATCATCGTTTTGAAAGAAGAACGAAACTCTTTGTTCATGAAAAAAAACTAAATTACACGGAGAATGCCATTCTCCGTTTTATTTAAAACGGAGAATGTCACGACCCGCACCCTGTATAGGGGCACGAGAAGTGGTTACGTCCAGCCTACGCCGCAGTGTCGGCGGTAGTAAGCTGTTCTAGGTTGCTAACTAATCTCATGCAGTGAATATAAAAAGTACTTGTCCAGATATCAGCTCCGAATGGAGGGCAAGTAAAGGGTATGATCTACTCAACACAGTCTAAGCACGAAAAGATAACACAGAAGTTATACCTAAGGAATTAAAGACAACAACAACTAACTACTAAAATAATATACCAATATCTCGAACCAACTTAATACAGACTCAATATCTTAACTTTAATACGACAAGTCAAAACATGAAAGCTAAAGTAGTGTACTAGCTAATCTCCTGAATCACTCCTGAGAGTCGGGACCAAAGGTAGCTAATCCCTCGCCAGGTCCATGGTAAGCAGGGCATGTGTCCTCAGGATTATCATCTGTAATATTTTCAACAGGTCCAATCAGGACGGGAACGAGCACAACTCATCAAGAAAAATCCAAGTAAATGACAAAGAACTATAAAGCAGTTATAGACAGTTTTATTGATGAGCATGGCAGTTCTATGCAGGTAATGATGGCACAGAGACACAGTAAGATACAAGAAAAGAAAGGTAACTAAAACAAGAGAAGAATCATGGCAATGAAGACTGTAATAAAAGCTAACTGAACTAGAATATCATGTGTGAGTCCAGACAGTACGATATAAGTCTAATATAATCCCAGTGTGAGTCCAGTCCATATAATCTGATACCAGATAATTTCCAGTACAAGATGAGTCCAACAGTGATCAATGAAACCAGGGTGAGTCCAACTATGATCTAACAGTGTGTTTTAAAATACCGAGGTCGACATGTAAACGGCTGTAGGTATCAGGCACATCTCTCACTGATCAGGCAAGAGATGGCTATGCTTCCAGTAGATTCCAGTTGGAGATTCCAGATTTGGGGTATGTCTACATGTCTTACTCAATATTTCTCCGCCCAACAAGTGAATCCAAAATCGACAAAAAGAATCGAGATGAGTCTGTCCAATACATGATGATTCCAGAAATGATTCCAGAATGATACTAATGACTCCAGTGATAGAGGCCAGCAAGTAAGGTATGTGTCGATACATGAATCCAGAAATATCCATACGTGCTGATACAGAGAATCATATAGAACTAACTAGAACTGAAATACAGTAATCGACAAATAAATGAGAGAATTATCAGAGAATGTACTCGCCTGTTACTCTGGAAAGAGTAGCATAATATCAGATGTCTGTACCAGGTCACAATGTCCTAAAATAGAGCAATACAGTTATGACATGTCCAAAATGAAGGTAAATGAAATCTACGATGCAATCTATATGAATTCTAAGCCAATCTAGGTCAAAGTCAAACTTGGTCAACACTACAGTTAAACTAAGTCAAATTAAGTCATACTAGGTTACAAGAAGTTAAACTAAGTCATACAAGGTCAAACAAAGTTGAACAAGTCTAATCTAGGTTAAAGTCAACCCTTGGTCAAATATTCTAGCCAAACTAGTCAATAAGATAATTAGGTCAAGGATAAACTATCCAAGTCAACTCTATAAGGTTAACTCAACTAACCATAGGCTAACTTGTCTTAGAATACCTAAGATACTATACTACAATTACCTATACAAAGTATACCACACATAAATACATATAGTACAATACCAACCCTAATCCTATAATCAAGCTAATCCCATTCTCCAACTCAAGTCATGACTCAACTCTAAGTATCTCACTTAACCCCATACATATCTTCATCTATATAGGATTACCCTCATAATCTATATGGTCAACCTAATCATCTAGTTAGGGTTTAGTCAAACCTTAGTCATTAAGGTTAGTTTCAAGTCAAACTAGGTTGATTAGGTCAAGTTTGACCTAAGGTTGACCTTGGTCAACACTTGGTCAAACAAGGGGTAAACTAGTTAAGTCATGGGTATTTGGTCAATTAGGGTTAGCCCTAATGGCCATAGGCTAATAGCTATATCCCATAGGCTAGTAGCTTAGGTCAACTAGTTCTAGGTTTACCTATATAGATATATATATATACATACACTATATAATGTAAAACCTATATATATAGCCACTATATATAAATACCCATATACCCCACATATATATATATATATATATATATATATATATATATATATATATATATATATATATATATATATATATATATATATATATATATAACCATATATACACACTACAATATATATATAGTTAACATATATACATACATAATGTATATGTATAATATACCTAATATATATTATATACAATATATATATATAGAGAGAAGAAATGAGAGTGTAGAGAGAGGGAATCTTAGAGAGAGAGGGGGTGAGAGAGAGATGGACACTAAGAGAGAGGGGAAGAGAGTACACAGGAAGGGGAGGGGAGTGGTTCCAGTTCCTGGAATCAAAGTCCAGCCCTCAACACACACACACACAAAACACTAAACAGGCCCCTCCTTGCACATGTATGAAAATACATGAATACACATCCATTTCTCCCCAAATTTCACCCACACACACACTAACATTTATACAACATGTTAACCTAATAATAACATAGCATTATATGCAAAAATCATCATTAAAATACAATCAAAATTCATTTTAGAAAACTGGGAATAAATCCCAAAACTGGAATATTGGACAGTAAACCTAGATCTTAGGTTAAACCAAACACCACCTAAATCAAACTAAAATGGCCCAATGTTGGTTGGTAACTGTAGCCCCTAGGTTAGACTAGGTCCCTAGTAGCCTGACACGGTGTCATGACACGACACGACGTGTCCACAAGGTTTTAAAGTCGATCGGGTAAAAGGATGTACACTGATACAGTACGTATCAGTGTAAAACCAAAAATGGTCTAGGACACGACACAAGGCGACACAGGCCTCGTGCTCGTACCCGAAGGTGCGCCTAGGTCTAGGCTACGTGTCCATGTGCCTGATACGCGTCCACGTGTCGTGTAGAGTGGACACGACACACGTATCAGAAGCCCTAAAATACGTGTTCAGACTGCGTGTCAGTGTTTTTGCGTGTCTCGTGTTCGCGACACGGAACACGTGACACCACGTGGTTGTGTCCAATGTGTTTGCCTATGGATAGGCTTCGTGTCCATGACACTACGAAGTGTCCACGTGTCGTATACAGTAGACACGACACGCTCAAAGTCGAGTGTCTGTGTGTGTACACTGTGTACTGAACGACCCTTCATGAGTCGATTTCGTGTCCGACACGACACGAAGTCATCCCAAACTTTGGGGATGACCTGTCAGTCAATGCCCCAAGGTGGGTGTCAAGTTTGACGTGTCCAAGTGACGTGTCCAGTGAGAACTGACACAGTGGTAGCAGGGCATTTTTACAGTGTAAATGCATGTGTCCAGTGTGTTGTGTCCGAGAGCTTTGTGTCCAGTTTTGGACACGACACAAGCTCAAAATGTGCTCAGTGTATAGGGGTTAGGTTTAGCTAGGTCTAGGCTAGAATTTGGTTCAAAAACATTTGGAAAACAGTGTGTATTTTATACTATGACAGTGAGCAATTTACACTAAAATTCAAGGATTTAACAAATAGGATACGTGTCCGATACAACACCAAACAAACCCTAAAATTTACCAAACCTAAAAACAGAGCCAGGGTTTACCTAGATGCATGCAAATATGAAGAGAAAACACAATATTAGCTAGGTTTATAGGTATTTACCTATGAGTGCAAAATCCTCAATATTAGGCCTTTTTGAATGAAAACCCCCTTCAACTCCCAATGTCCAAAGCTCCACAAATCCTCGATAGCAGGCCCTAACTAGTACCCTCTAGTATAGGGGAGTCTAATGCAAGAAACTAGAGGTGATTTAGATCAAAATTGGTCAAGTTATCAAGGTTTGTAGAAATGGGATTTTTTCTAGGTTTAAATTCATGTAAATGGCCATGAATGAAAGCAATGGGGTTATATAGAATGGTGTAGGGCTAGGGGGGGGGGGGGTGTTCTTGGCTGCCATGACAAGGGGAGGGGGTGTCCTTGGGTTGCTTCCAAGCTAAGGGAAAGACTTTCATGGCAAAAGGGTTGATATTTTTGGATATTTTGTGGAAAATATCCACAAAGTAAATATCAAGATATTTATCCTCCTTTAACCAATGCAAATATCTATCCCCTTATCATTCTAGGTTAGTGGCTAACCTATGGATTAGGGTAGACTAGGTTAGGGATTATCAAGTCACTAATCAAAAGTCCATGAATAGTAAAATCTCCCTAATCCTACTTAATTCCTAGAAATTTACCAAAATACCCCTTAGGCTAAAACCACAATTTTGATGTTCTAAACTTATGACTAGGCTCACATGATCATGGTTAGTCTCTAGGACAAGTAACTCTAAGGTTACACTAGGATTTCATTAGTAAATCACAAAGTCATAAGTCATGACTTAGAAAATAGTTTTAAATTAACTAAAATCACCAAAAATCATATCATGACTAAAACACCATTAATAAATAATAAAAATAATAAATTTTCAAAAATATCCCAATTTCAGAAAACTGGGTCTTACAGAGAATGCCGTTCTCCGTGTTTCTAACACGGAGAATGGTCATTCTCCTGCGTTTTAACACTGGAATGACCATTCTCCGTGCTAAATTACACGGAGAATGACCATTCTCCGTTTTATTTAACACGGAGAATGGCCATTCTCCGTGTAACTTTCAGGACGGAGAATGACATTCTCCGTCTTAATTAAGACGGAGAATGTCATTCTCCGTGTTACTAACACGGAGAATGACCATTCTCCGTGTAAATTAAGACGGAGAATGCCATTCTCCGTGTTACTAATACGAAGAATGGCCACCCTCATGTGAAATTAACATTTTTCGTGTTCTAACACGGAGAATGGCCATTCTCCTGCATTTTATGGTCAGCTGAAACTTTGGAGGGCCATAACTTTTGACTGGGAGGTCGAAACGACGTCCCGTTTGTCGCAAAATGAGCGTATCGTCGAGGAGACTGAAAGTAACAGCTTCATCGTTAGATGGCCTTCCGAAATTTTAGATTCGCAAAAAAATGATGTTTGGACCTCCGTTTTAGCATTTTTGTCGTTTGTCCCAGTCTTTCCGAAATTTTTCGACGAGTTTTTGAAGATTTTTGAGGAGAAAACCTAGATTCGAAAGTGAGCAGCGTAAGGAAGAAGATGAAGTATCGAAACTTTTTTTAAGAGCAGTTTCGTGGGTGTTTTCAATAAATTAAAAGGAAGGGCAAAATGGTCATTTGGAATCCGTTTTGGATAAGTTTCTCTAATTCTAGGCACGCGATGAAAGTTTTTTTAGCGGTGGATTTTACATAAAACTTTTTTAGTTTTTGGGCATTTCATAAATCTTCCCATTAAAAATAGTCAAATTGTAACAAAGAAACAAATAGTTTTATTCAGCTCTAGGAAAAAATGTCACGGCTACAATACAACGCGTATATGATATTATAGTTGAATTACAAAGTCAACTGAGCAAAACTTCAAAAAAAATCATCAATATTTTTTCCCGTCAGTTTAATTGCTATTAAACTATCAACACATTTATTGCAAGTGTTATTTCTTCCATGCTTCTCTTTTTCAGCTACTGTGAATCCAATTCCTCCCTCTCTATCGCTTCAATTACTCTCACACTATGTTTGGGAACATTTGTGGGGAGGGAGAGAAAAATTTGAGGGGAAGGAAAATGGAGGAGAGGAAAATGAAAGTAAAGTTAATTTTTCCTTGCTTTGTTTGGATGGACAAAAAGTGGAGGAAGAAAAAAGTTTAAAAATAATTTTTTATTTGTTTATGGATAGAGGTATAATTACTATTTTCTTCTTGGTATTCTCAAATGATGATTTAATATTAACTTTTTGAGGGATGGTGGGACCCAAATTTTTTGGTATCACTCAAATTTCTCTCATCTCTCTCCATTTTCCTCCCATTTTGGGAGGAAAATTTTTTGGTGGGACCACCTACTTTTTTCTCTCAAATTTTTCTTCCCCATTTTCTCTCCTCCTTTCCAAACACCTTCATTTAAAATTTTTCTCTCACTTTTTTCTCAACTTTTTCCTTCCTCCCATTTATAATTAGTTCCATGGACTCCGAGTGGGTTGGAATCTGGATCCAAGGTTGTGTTGGGGTGGACTGGAGCCCACCCCAAAAAAAAAAAAATCTTTTTTCATATACAATTTTTTTTGCTTTTTTTTATATGAATTTATCTACTTTCAGTTCATCCAAAAATTTTATAGTCCACTCTAACTATAATTTTTGGATCCGCCCTTGCTCCGAGTTTCACATGTTTTTCTTCCTGCTGATAGTGGTGGATGGCCTAACAAGAGGAAGAAAGGATATAAGCAGGGATCGAGGAATCATGCACCCTAGTTTGAGGTGTAGGCATGGTTTAACATGATCGGAGTATTACAAAGAAAAAATAAATAAAAGATGTGATTATAAATATAAATTTAAGGTGTTTTCAATGGATGATGCATAAATTGTGATCCAAGACTGTGGAGATTTCAAAATCACCCATCTGATTAGTCAAAGTGAATTTAAGAAGTACAATGTGGATATAAACTTATACTCAATAACACTGTAATTTTTAGACAAATAGTGTGTGCCACTATTTTTTTAATATTCAAAAGAAATTTCCGTTAATACGATGTAGGGATAACTGATAAGATGGTATTTGTTGAGGTAGCATTATTGAAAATTAAATCATTCCCTTCTATTCTTTTTTTCTTTTCTTTTTTTGAGGTAATTCCCTTCTATTCCTATTTCCATCATAACTTTTTTTTTTTTTTTTTGAAAATCACACGCACACACACAATTGGGGAGCTCGAATCTTGCCGGCCCCTCCAGATGTCCGCTCTAATACCACTAGGCTAGAGAGCTCTGACTTCCATCATACTTCAAAGGAGTTATTATATACTCTAAGGGTTTTATTTATAATTTTTATTGAATTATCTAACTTGAGTTATGAATACAAAGGATATTTATTTTTGCTTGGAAGAAGAAATAAATTAAAATTATAGACTAATTCATGCTATTTGCAGGTACCGTGTAAGAACGTGACTAGGTAAGAATTTTTCTACACCAAGATATACTATGAAGCATGTCAAATAAATAAACACGGAGGGTATATAATTGTCTCAAAGAAAACACTATATTGTTCGCGGGTTGGCCTGTAAGGCCCGAAGTCCATTCCCCCCTAATATGCATTGGTTCCACGTCGGTTGACCTACTAATGGGGTGGCACCATGTTGCGGCGGGCAAGCTAGCAGCACTGTTGTCTCAATGATACTCCATGTGACAATTGCAAAAAGCATCACTAACTCTAGACGTTCACAAGTTAAATCCAATCTAACCAAGAACTTGTATTTAGTATATCGGAGCTGCTATTTTAATCGCCGCGGAACTAGCTAGAGCTGGCCCACGGCCACGTAGCTCGTCGGAATTGGGCCTCCGGCCCGGGGTGGACCCACGTTAGCAGGGGCCAATGGCTGGCCGCCACACAGACACGGGCCAACGCGGGCATGGGCTAGCGCGGGCGGTTAAAATAGTATTTTCCATAGTATATACACCAAAATATATGCAAAAAAGAAAGGAAAAAAAAAGCATGTGTTACTACTTAATTAGATCTTCATTTAAGCTTTTTATATGGGCACAACCAAATATGATCATGGCTAGTCCGGATTGTGTCTAGCCCCAATTTTTTGTTTTTCACAAGGCTAGTCCAATTTTTTGATCATGGCTATCCCAAATTCCCCCCCCCCCCCCCCCCCCCCCCAAACCCCTTTTTTTTTTTTCCTTCATTTGCAAAATCCCTTCTATCTCTTCCAAAACCCTCACCCCCTCTCTTCTTCTTCTTCCTCTTCTCCTCCACCTTTCCTCAATCCCCAACATCTTCCTCTTCTCATCCACAACTCCTAAATTCCCAACATCTTCCACTTCTCCTCCACCATCCTCTTTTGAAGAAATTAATTCAAGCACACAAATTATTTCTCAATTTATTTTCAAAACCCTAGAAATTAATTTGAAAATTTCAAGCATCAATTACATTGTTTATTTCAATTATTTGTAGCCCATTTGAATGAATTAAACTACATACGGAGTGGAAAATTACCTATTTAAATTAAACTCAAGTATGAATGAACGAAAAAACTCCGCGTCGACAAGGACTGTCAAATTTTCTGGCAATCCTACAAACTGAATGGACTGCCAGAAGAATTGGCAATCCAGTCACATAAACTTAGGACTGCCCATTCTTCTGACAGTCCAACATACAGACTGGACTGCCAGATAGTTGGACAGTCCAAAGTTACACATGCTGTGAGTTGGAGTGCCCATTCTTCTGGCAGTCCAACATACAGTAATGACTGCCAGAAAAATGGACAGTCCTTTGTTTCACATGTTGTGACTTAGAACTGTCCAGTTTTCTGGCAGTCCATTTAGTTTGTAGGACTGCCAGAAAATTGGGCAGTCCTTGTTTACACTAGTTGAACATCAATATTATGATTTTCACCAATATTAGGGTTTGTGCATTATGAGGAGCCTTTGGGTGCCATCAAAATTGGAAATGAGAAGAAAATTATGGTTTAATTTTTGGGTGTTTTATTCTCATTTTCTTCTTCTCCGTCAATTGAAAATCGAAATTCGAAATGGAAAGAAAATTGTGAGAATGAGTTGAGAAAGAAAATTAGGGTTTAAACCCCATCAAAATTCTCATTTTTATTGTTTTTGTTCTTCTTCTTCCTCTTCTTCTTTTTCTTGTTCTTCTTGTTCTTCTTCTTCTTCTTGGATGAGTTGAGGAAGAAGAAGAACAAAATTAGAAAAAATGACTTTTCTACCAAAGAGTGTGATAGCCATGATCACTTTCTTCAATAGTAAACTTGTAAATAAATAAAAAAAAATGGACTAGCCATGAGAAGGGTTGGATGTGCCCATATAATTAGCCTTCATTTAGGATGGTTAATGATTGATTCTCTGCAGCACAAGAGCCCTTGCCCTCCTTATATCCCTGCTATATCTATCAACTTGCTCCCACAACCCTTCCACACTCTTCATGAACCCCCCAAGCATCTTCTTGATCTCCTCCACCGCCACTGCCACCGGGACGGCCGCCTCCTCGACTTTAATAGCAAACTCCGCATTCTTCAAGAGAGAACCAATCTGGATCTCCAACCAGTCCACGAGAACCCATATGCTATCCAAGTCCCTGATCGCGTCTTCGTACGTAGTCCTTCCACAGCGAGTCGAACCACTTCCCCATCGACCCCAGAGGGATCGACGCTGCCGCCGCCAGCGCTGCTGCCACGGGTGGAGCCGCCACCACGGAGCAAATGAGCACCGCAGCGAACGCGAAGATTACGCTGAACAGCCTCCTCCATGCCTTAACTGACTTCAGCTTCTTGTCCAGCTTCCTCTTGCGGAGCTGCATCTTCAGCTTGTCAAGTGGAACGCCCTGAAGAACTCTTCGGCGAAGGGATCGTCGGCCTCCTTGAAATGTCTCAATTCCTCCATCGATCGTCCTCCTCTCGGTCCCCCGCGGGTCGTCGTCGTCGTCGTCGTCGTCCAAGTGCTGGAGGGCGACCTGGAGGAGCAGCTGGGTGTCGTGGGCGCGCTGGAGGCAGCGATCGAGGGTGACGCAGAAGTCGAGGGTGTGGATGGAGTTGTCGAAGCAGTCCTCGACGAGGTCGAAGAGGATGGCCTTGACCACTTCTTGGTTCATGTTGAGGAGGCAGCCGATGACCTCCTCGAGGGAGTCGAACGAGTGGCAGAGCAGAGCAGACCTCGACCCCGACCCCGACCCCGACCCCGACTGCTAGGGTGGATATCGCGCGCGCTGCTCATGCGCTGCTGCAGCGTGGTGTCGAAGGTCTGGATCTCGGCGTCGAGGCGGCACGCGGCCGAGTAAGAGGTCAGACCGGACGTGTAGTGTTTATCTTCGACAACGACGCCATCGAATTTATTGCTGATGTGGCTTCCCATTGCATTGGAAAGATGATGAGGATGAATATCATGTGATCATCTTTGTCCCTCCAAATTATACCTCCAAACCGTTACTTTTTATGTTGCAACTGACGTGACAAATTTTAAAATTAAAATTAAAATTAACATTAACATAAAATAAATATTAAAATTAATGTTAACATTAACATTAAAATTAATATTAACATTAACAATAATATTAATATTAACATTAACATTAATATTAACATTAATTAATTTTAATATTAATATTAAATTAATATTAATATTAACATTAATTAATATTAACATGGACAAAATTGGATAATTAACTTTTTGGGTTAAAATTTGCCATATCATCGGCCATGTCAGATGACACGTAATATTATTTAACATGCCACGTCAGCTGTCACATAAGGAGAAATGTATTGAAAGGACAATTTAGAGATACGAATAACATTACTCATTATATATATATGGTTGATATGGGCAAAATTAATGAAAAAATTTGATGACCAAATTGTTTATGTAGCTCTATCTTTGCCTGGGCAAACTTAATGGAATGTAAACTTGTATATTTGATATGGTTCTAAATGTCTCCGTGTCTGGAGTCATAGAATGTAAACATGTATATTTGATATGGTTCTAAACTTTCAAACTTGTACATTTGATAAAGTTTTGCTTTGAATATTTGTTATATGTGAAGAACAGATTGGTCTTTGCCTCGAAACTGTAGTTTTCATATGAACTTTGGCTTTGAATATTTGTTATATTGGGTATGGGCCATTAAACATAGTCTTGAAAATGAGAACATGGCGGTCCTTCAAACCAAAGCCGGCCCATTAAACGAAGGCCTATAAACCGAATGAACCGATATATCGAACCGATTTAGTTCGATTTGGTTCATATTCGATTTTGTAGCAATACAGTTCGGTCCAATTTTTATTTTCTCCGGTTCGGTCCATATTCGATTTGAATTGAACCGAAGCTCACCCCAATCCAAAACTAAGTTTTAAAAGCATCTGTTTGTTATTATTTTTTTTTATAATAAAAACTACATATTAAGTACCCGTCGCCTTCTCTCTTTCCTCCATTTCCCCTTGCCGATTTGGGATTAAAAAAAAACCAAAATAGGGTATTTAACCCTCTATAACTTTTTCTACTAAATTCTCCCCCTCAAAACAAACATGCTTTTATTTTGGTAAGTTATAAAGGCACTTCAGTTTTTTATCAGGGCTAGCCCGGATTGGGGCTAGCCCAAATTTTTTTGTGTTTTACTCAGGACATCCCATTTTTTTAATCTAGGGCTGTCCCAAAGTAAAATTCCTCCAAACGCAAATTTTCTCTCTCATTTGCAAAAATTTTTCTCTCTCTTCCTAAACCCTAACTCCTCTCTTCTTCTTCTTCCTCTTCTCCTCCACCATTTCTCCATCCCCAAGCAAGAAGTTAATTTGAAATTTCCTAGAAATTTCTTCCACCCTAGAAATTTTCTCTTCTTCTTCTTCCTCTTCTCTTCCAAATTTCCTTCTCAAGAAGATCGATGGCACCCAAATTCTCTCTATTTGTTTCCAAAATCCTAGAAATTAAATTAAAAAATTCAAGCATCCATTACATTGTTTATTTCAATTGTCTGTAGCCCATTTGAATTAAACTACATTCGGAGTGGAAAATTACCCATTTAAATTAAACACAAGTATGCACGAACGAGAAAACTCTGCGTCAACCTGGACTGCCTAATTTTCTGGCAGTCCTACAAACTGAATTGACTGCCAGAAAACTGGGCAGTCCTAAGTCACAGCATGTGAAACAAAGGACTGCCCATTTTTCTGGCAGTCTTTACTGTATTCAGGACTGCCAGAAAACTGGACAGTCCTACATACTGTAAGGACTGCCAGAAAAAAGGACAGTTCTTTGTTTCACATGCTGTGACTTAGGACTGTCCAGTTTTCTGGCAGTCCATTCAATTTGTAGGACTACCAGAAAATTGGACAGTCCTTGTTCTGAAGCCAGTCCCTCATATGGCAGCATGAGTGTTTACTATCTGAAACTTCAAAGAGTTGAGAATAAAAGAGGCCAAATGTTTATCAGAGTGATCATTTTGTTATCCTAACCTGAATTGGCATTATGAATCTCTGAGCCAGAGTGAGGAGGCACGTCTGATAAATCAGGATCGCTTCTTCCGTTAATGTCACTCTCATCTACATTAATCCCATTTTCTGATGCTTTTCTTCCATTACGATCAATATTCTTTTTGGAAACAGTTCTTCTTCTGATCCTAGAAGACGAAGACGATCAATATTCTTTTTGGAAACAGTTCTTCTTCTGATCCTAGAAGACGAAGACGTGTAACCATGCAGTATTCACAATTTAAAAAATAGTACTAAGAAAAGAAGCCCTGAGAGTATTAGGATTACTTCTTTGGAGAATCCTTATCATCTTTTGAAAAACCATGTGCCTTCTTCTTATTTGTCTTCTCAGTCGAACTGCAGCATCAGTTAAATGAGACAATATTTGAATTTTAATTCTTGGAAAGATACTTACGAACATATTGTGATAAAATAAAGATCATTTTAAATCTGGTATGTGGGAAAAGAAAAGAAAAAACATCCTAAAATGCTACTTCAAAATTCGAAAGAGATCACTTAGTATGATGACAAAAGTTATATCAATCACTCTGGCAGAAAAAAAAAGGAAAAATCAAGAATGGTTATTAATTGTAGAAAACTAAATGAAGCTACAAAATTCGATGGTTTCTTTATTCATACTGCTGACCATCTACTTTATAAAGTTAGAAATGTTAACTAGTTTTAGTAATTTGATGCAAAATCTGGTTTTTGCCACATTAAAGCACAATATGAAAGATATTTGAAAGCATATTCACATGTGCAAAGGAAAGAACAAAAAAAAAATCAAAGAAGTTTCAGATAGTAAACACTCATGCTGCCATACGAGGGACTGATTTCAGAACAAGGACTGCCCAATTTTCTGGCAGTCCTACAAACTGAATGGACTGCCAGAAAACTGGACAGTCCTAAGTCACAGCATGTGAAATAAAGGACTGCCCATTTTTCTGGCAGTCCTTACTGTATTCAGGACTGCCAGAAAACTGGACAGTCCTACATACTGTAAGGACTGCCAGAAAAATGGACAGTCCTTTGTTTCACATGCTGTGACTTAGGACTGCCCAGTTTTCTGGCAGTCCATTCAGTTTGTAGGACTGCCAGAAAATTGGACAGTCCTTGTTTGCACTAGTTGAACAGCAATATTGGGGTTTCCTCCCATATTAGGGTTTGTATATTATGAGGAGCCTTTGGGTGCCATCGAAATTGGAAATGAGAAAAAAATTAGGGATAACAATATTAGGATTTTCACCAATACTAGGGTTTAACATTTTTGTTGTTGTTGTTCTTCTTCCTTTTTTTTCTTCTTCTTCTTTTCTTGGATGGGTTGAGGAAGAAGAAGAGGAAAAAAATAGAAAAAAAAAGTGACTTTTATACCAAAGAGTAGAATAGCCATAATCAATTTTTTCAATTGCAAACTTGTAAATATTACAAAGTTAAAAATGGGATAGCCCTGATAAAAAAGTGAAGTGCCTTTATAACTTACCTTTATTTTCCCTCACTTTCTCTCTCTTAACCCTCAATTTGTCTGTCACCTTCTCTCTTCCCTAGGGGTGTCAACGGATGCTTATCGGTACGGACATGACAATATCCGTATCCGTATCCGAACTTTTTTTTTTATAATATCCGAATCCGATCCGATATCCGAACGGATATCTCTTTTGACATTCGAATTTGTATCCGTCTAGTTTAACGGATATCGGATAATATCCGATCCGATTAGCTAAAAAAAATTCGAATACTATTATTCGAATATACGAAATCCGAAATATTAAAAATTTAGTTATTATCCGAATATCCGAAAACCAAATTCAATTGCTCTATTTGAGCCATTTCGTCTTCTGTTAAAAATTTCAAGAATGCTTATATATAAATTATATTATAATATATAGGTAAAAAAAGTAATAAATGAACTTATTTATGTAAAAGTAAGTTGAGAATAAAATTCTTAAATCTTATTTTTTTATCTATTAATTAATGCATAGACATTGTACTATAATATATATAAAATTTTGGATATCCGAATCCGATATCCGAATCCTATATCCGAAATTTGCAATTTAAAATCGGATCCGATATTAACTGATTCGAATACCTTAATATCCAAATTCGTATCCATATTCGAAATATATTCGGATATCCGAATCCGATATCCGAAATTTCGGATAATATCCGAAAGTCTGGATACAAAATCGAATCGGATTTGAATTTTCGACTATCCATTGACAGGTCTACTCTTCCCTTCCCTTCCCTTCCCTTCCCGCCATAAAATGAGAGATTTTGGGAGGCGTTCTGCATCAAACCATTCCCACTGGACCCAAAAAAAATCCAACCACCTCTGCAACAGCACCACCACAGGCTCCGCGCTCCAACTCCTCGGCCGCCTCCGCGTCCGCGGCTTCGTCCCCCACCCCTCCACCCTCTCCTCCATCGTCCTCTCCCTCTGCGACTGCAACCGCCATCTCAAGGCTCACCGCACCCGCCTCCTCTTCCTCTTCCTCTTCAACAACAGCTTACTCCTCCCCGATCTCATCGCCGCAAACACCATCCTCTCCCGCCCGCCGCACCCCCTCCCCACCTCACCCTCCTCCACCACCTCAGCGCCTGCAACCCCGGTTTCACCCCCTCCCTCGTCAACTACAATCGTCTCCTCGACTGGCAAACTGGACTATGCCCGGAACGTGTTCGATGAGATGCGCCAGTCGGGCGCGTTTCTCCCAATTCGCTCACTTACTGCGTGCTTATCAATGAGGTTCTCAGAAAGAGGATGCTCGAGGAAGGGAAGCAGCTTAATTACGTTGAAGCTTAGGGAGACCGTGAGTGGAGAGTGGAGACGACCCGTCGGTTAGGAACACCTGCGTTTGCCAACCTGGTCGGTTCCTTGTGCCAGGAAGGGTTCTTGTAGAAATGAGTCTAATTTCTCAGATAATATTATTGAGGGCTACTGCCTACTACTTATAGAGGGTCCAACCCCTCTTCATATTACATCTAATCGATGTGGGACTAAAGTAACAAACCATCTATAACCGTTAACACCGTTTGTAGGACAAGGGCCCCATACATCGGAATGAATCATATCAAAAGCAGCAGAACATCGATGCCCAGAACTCACATAGGAGCTTCTGGTATGTTTTCCCAACTCACAAGCATCACAAACTAACTCTTTATTTGCTTTTTGATATAAGGACGGATACAGTCGACTAATAACGGGAAAAGAAGAATGTCCTACACGCTGATGGTGGAGGAGCAGCTCGGCTTCGACACTTTGACTTCGGACTTCCGGTTCTGCGTCTGCAACCAAAGATGCCAGTGCTCTATCCAGACCGTTCCTGTCCAAGTACCATAGACCCTTATGCCATGTGCCAGTGCCTAGTCGTCTCCCCGTTCCCTTCTCCTGAAAAGTTACCTTAGGAATATCAAAGGAAACAATACAGTTTAGATCAAGGATAATGGCGCTAATGGATATAAGATTGACAGGAAAGGAAGGAGCATGTAAGACATTAGATAGAGTGATGGAAGGAGTGCAATCAACAGTGCCTTTACCCGTAACAGGCCTGGAGGTACCATCAGCAGTCTGAATGCTTTCTGACGGCGTTAGAGTAGAGTATTCCCGGAACTTACCTCGGGACCCCGTGACATGGCAAGATGCCCCAGAGTCCATAATCCAAGCTGGCTGAGAGACAGATGCAAGAGCACGCGGAGGTATACCGGCACTGGAGTGGGAGAAGTAAGTGCACTAATCTCCTGTAGTGGACGGTGCCCCAGGAATGACTTGTCGTTCACCAGAACCAAGCTTTGAGCCGCGCATCTTCTCGAGAACTTCTCTCTCAAATGGAGTGATGTCCGCCAGCTGATTGTCCCCACCTTCATCCGCCAGATGCGCCTTGTTGCCTCCAGAGTAAGTGTCCCTTCCACCACTGTAGCTGCCTCGACCACCTCGTCGTCCACCGCGACCACGGCCCCGACCATTCGAGGGAGTCCGTGTCGATTTTGGGCAAAAGCGGATGTAATGCCCTGTGTCACCACAGTTGTGACAAACGCCTCCCGTAGAAGGAGGCTGTGTGAAAGTGGCAAGAGCAGATGTGTCAACTCCGGCCTGCTCCTCCTGGGAGATACCCTTGGTAGGCATCAGCTTCAACCGTGCTTCTTGTTGTGCCATGGCAGCTATGACGTCTTCTAATGTCGGCAGCTGCGGTTGTGCGAGAAGTTCATTCCTCCGTTGCTCAAATGCAGGATTGAGCCCCTTCAAAAACTTCATCATCCGTTGCCGCGAGATATAATCCAAAAATTTCTGGAAATGTTTTGCAAAAGCCGGTTCAACCTGAGCATCCTCCATGCCAAGAGGATCATAATGGTCAAGATCAGACCAGTACTTCTTCAACAAGGTAGCGTACTCAGAGATGGTACGATCGTCTTGGATTACCCGATCGAGCTCATCCTGCAGTTGGAAGACTCGCATGGGGTTACCCGAACCGGAGTACATGTCTTTCAATGTTCTCCAGATATCAGCAGCTCCCTCCATTGCTTCAACGTTACCCGACACTTGGTCGGTCAAAGAGGCTGTCAACCAACCAGCCACGACATTGTTGACAATGTCCCATACAGCAAACTCCTTCGAGGAGTGATCGACAGGGGCCTTGGTGTGGCCATCTACATAACCAACCAAGCCACGTCCCTTTAGCGTCCGCATCGCCTGTCGCGACCATTTCAAGTAGTTGGTCGTGCCTTCCAACTTCGTCTCCAGCTTGTCCAACTTCTCCATTTTGTACGGTGACGGATCCACAACAGTATGGGTCACGCGTGGGGTTGCCTCCGGTAATCTCTTGGTCAGGAGATCCTCGACCAGGGCCTTCATTTCTTCTGCTGTCAACTTTCTATAGATGGAATCCATGACTTCTTCAACTGCAATCAGTGAGGTGTTGTTGTTTCATGAGTCGGCTTCTTGTGAGTCGTCTTCGTCTTAGTCAGCTATCGGGGGGAAACAACAAAACGAGATCTCTCACTGATATGTCGTAGTTTATACGACCAACTAGAACCGCGTCATGATAACGCGTTCGGACGGCTCAAGGATAACCAACGTAATTGTGCCTCCTTGCATGAGACAAACCAGAGGTATACCAGCCGTGCAGAAACGATTGTAAAGACAACGTTTCTGAGATACGAAAATCTAAAAAGATTTCGTATTCGTAGTAGAGCTTCTAAAAAGAAGGTACTGATTCTCGAGGCAACTACAGAGATCTTCTAAAGAGAAGGAAATCTGTTTTTTGTTTTTTGTTTTTTTTTTGACGGCTAGGGTTAGGGTTAGGGTTTGGATGGGGCTGGGGGGGGTGGCGCTGCTCCGGGGGGGGGGGGGGAGATTCGGCTAAATTTTTTTTTTTTTTTGTGGAGAGAGAGATTGAGAGAGAGTTATGGCTCTGATACCATGTAGAAATGAGTCTAATTTTTCAGATAATATTATTGAGGGCTACTGCCTACTACTTATAGAGGGTCCAACCCCTCTTCATATTACATCTAACCGATGTGGGACTAAAGTCCCTTATTTACTCTCAACAGTTCTTCTACGAGGTTTTTGGGCTGGAGGAGGAGATGCCTCAGGGGACGGCGGTAGGGGAAGAGTTTCCTTACAGACAGATGATCGACTTGCTCTGTGGTGCCGGAAGGCATCACGGGGCTTCGAGGGTTGTGTTTATTATGAGGAAGAGGGGATTCGTGCCGAGCCTGGTTTCGTACAACTGTATAGTTCATGGGTTGAGCAGGGAGAGGGGTTGCACGGGGGCGTACCAGCTTTTAAAGAAGGGATGAAATTTGGATACTCGCTGCCGGAGCCTCCTTACAAAGTACTTGTCGAGAGTCTCTGCAGGGGGGTGGGGTGGGGTGGAGGATCTCGACAAGACTAAGGATGTGCCCGCGTTTATGTTAGGGGTCGATGGCAATGATAAGACTAAATTTATAATATATTTTTTGGGTGCTCTGTGTCTACGAGACACTCCAAGCGAGCAGCTGAATGTGCTTGTTTTGATGCTTCAAAAAGCAATGTCGTCCGGACGTGGTAACACTTAAATCCTATTATCCATGGCTTCTGCAAGGTTGGGAAGTCATGGAAGCTGGAAAGATCTTAAATGACATGTTGAAGGGGAGCCTTTGTGCACCTGACCTTGCGACCTTCACTACAATCACTCAGGGTCTTCTTGATGTGAGGAAAGCAGAAGAGGCACTTGATATCTTACGGCAAACAATGCCGCAGTGCTCGTGTGCTCCTTACAATGCAGTTCTTCTTGGGCTGTTCAAGCTTAATAATGCTGAAGAAGCAATGATAGTTTTCAGTGAGATATCAGGCAAAGGCATTAGCCGAGAGCACAACTTACACTGTTATCATCGAAGGGTTGTGTGAGGTTGGTCGGCTGGAGGAGGCAAAGAAGTTTCGTAATGATGTTGTTTGGTCTTCAAAGACCCATGATGACTATGTTTATGCTGCGATTCTCAGAGGCTTATGTAGTTTGGGGAAATTGGATACAGCCAGTGATTTCTTATATATGAGTAGGTAGATTGTCGGTTTTGTCCTGGGATAGTGAACTACAATATCCTTATTAATGGTGCTGACAAATTGGGAGTAAAGAAGGAGACTTATCAAATACTTGGTGAAATGAGGAAAAACGGGCTGAAACCGGATGCCGTGATTCTAGATAAGTTTCATGAGAAGGAAAGCAAGGATGGCGGGAGCCTTGATCAATGTCTGGAAAACTAAGAGGCCTGTAGAAGAAGTAACGGTGCTGCTAGAGGTTAAGAATCAGATTGAGAATGTCATACATTATGAGGACTGTAGCAATGAGATCAAGAAGGTTGGAGATCCACTGGACGACCTTATAGATACATGCCTTGCTAGTGTAGAAAGTGAGGAAGATAGGAGCACAGAACAACATACTGCATGGAGATGCGTCCATTCGATAGAGATGAAGTTAAGAGAACACCCAAACCAGTGGAAAGGGAACCATTGTCGAGGACTGCTAGAAGGGTGTTTGGGTTGCTTTGAACATCAAGAAATATGCTACAGTACTTTTTTTTTTTACTTGGAACTCCAGTGCAATCTTATGAAGTTTTATGTGACACATAAAAAATAGAAACTTTTGATGACATGGTGTTTAAGGGTCTTCCTAAATGCAGGACATCAATGGTGATAATCTATTAACTAGATGTTGGGTTGTTCCCAGGAGACAAAGAGGATTCAAGATTATCTGGTGATATGGCTGACCTTACAAGACCCACAGTGGTTGTGTAGCAATACTCGATGTATTGGAATTTGGAAGTTTCGTTAAAATTGATATAAGACACCAGTGAGTTGCTATGAATCTATGATTAACGAGCTCAAGGGATTTTGATATACAAGACGGTAGCTATGCAGAAATAGCATAGTGAAGATTGTTGAATTTTTTGAAAATGTTGTTTCAAGGAGACAAAGAGGCTTTGGGACGATCTGGTGATATAATTTTGCTTTACCAGATCGAGGACTATGCAGAAATGCTCAGGCAATATCAGAAGAACATATAAGACCAACGATTTTAAAAATGATTCTATTGATTATGGTGTTGCTCAATGGATTTTGAGATTTCTCATTTGGAATACTTACAAGTTGAAGACAGTGCAAGAGGCTTCCAAGCAAGATGAAACTCATGAAGGTAGATGCTCTACTGTGGATCACAGTAGGCAAATTGCTGGAGAGGGGAGGAGTAATCATGTTATGCTATCAAATTTCAGGACATCAAAGATATTAGAGGGGACATCAATGAATGGCAGGACTGGTGGAGATAGCTATCATTCACACAATGGAGAAATTTAATTGGAAGATTTTGGATATGGATAGAGACTGTGTTTATCTTAGATGAATATAAAGTTAAGTTTATAATATTTAGGTTGGAATTGTTGCATTGAAGTTTTAAAGAGAGAATGTATGTTTGGAGAATTTCGTAGGAAATTGTTTACGTGTATTCCTTCTGATTTCAGTGGGCCCTTTAAATTCAGTGGTTCTAGATTTTCTATGGTCTTAAATTCTTATCACTGTATCATCTAGGACCACTAATCATGCTGGTCCCATGAGAGGAAAATTGAAATTGAAGACCAGTAAATAACCAGCTTATCTAGAAGTGGAATAAGAGCCACAAGGAAGGGGCTCTATAAGCCAACAAAAAACATGGAAGAAGCTTGCATTCTTGTTTAATGGTAAATTGATTACAGTAGACAAAAAAATAAAGTTAATGCTACTCTGAAATACTTCTTCAACAATGCATCCCCTTGCCATTTCTGGAAACCCTGGAATAGCATCATTCTTTACCAGAGCATCGGTGACGCCAAGAGGCAGCACTGCTCCACAAAGGAGCCGATCTGCTTTAGAGACTCGAATCTCCCTCGTTCTAGCCCTTGCTTCCCAGAGCTCTACACTATCCCAACGAGGTTTTAGAGAGGAGATGATTGTTTAATACAAATTGCATCAGATATCTAATAAATTAACAGGGAAAATTGTGGACCACTTTTTCTCTCATCAAGATTATCATGGATTTTTGTGCCAGTTCTGGGGGAATTGCTGAGTGAAACTGCAAAATATGCCTTCCCACGAAGATTTGAAGCTCAAAATTTGGAAGAGGCCCTGATGTCAGGTAGTTTTTCTATTTTTTTTAAAATAAATTCGTTGATTTCTTAATCTTCTTTCTCTTTCATATTAGTTTTTGCTCTTCTTTGGTACACTGGTAGTTCCAAACCTGGAAACTGTCAGATATCGTATCTTAAAGCGAACAAGTCAATATGAGATCAGAGAAGTTGAGGTAATTTTTTCTTCTCATAATATTCACTTTCCCTACATATATTGTTTTCTGATAATAAGCTGCTATATACTTGTCGTTTTTCTAGTGAGATTGATGTCAATTAGGTTCTCTTAAAAGTGGAAATTCTGTGTGGCATGTTAGTTTAATAGAAGAGTGAATTTTTCTTTAGAGCTGAGTAAATAGAAGATTGCTTACTATGTGGGCAATATTTGCTTTAGAGAATTACCAGCTGCATAAGATAGGCCAAGTTCCTAAAATTTCATTCGTTAGAGACCGTCTATAGGTATGTTCATTTCAGCGCTTAAAACGATTGATGATCGAGGTCAGAATCATCATGAATACAGGAGAAGAGGTGGTTTATAATACAAGGCTGAATTATAATAATCCGCGCAATTTAATGGGATTGGATACAAGGGTGAATCAAGGGAGTTAAGTCAGTTGGGGGCTTGGAAAAAATATGAGCGGGGACTTGAGAAAAAAAACAGAAAATTTCATAGGAGGAACACACCTGAGAAGAATTGCAGGGGAGGGGAGAAGTTTGGTGAAATAGCAGAGGGGGGATGGAGCACTAAAGAAGTTGGCACACTGTATATTTACATATATAAAAAAACTTTCATGGCACACTTCTGCCGCCAAACCCGTTGGGCAAATGCCCTTATCTGACCTAGAATAGGCGTGCCCCCACTACATAGAGGACTAGCGTGTGCTGTGAGTACTCGACATCCTTATCTATGTCCTCTTACGAGATCTCGGCCATGGGAACTCCCTCAACCGCTGATGGCTCCAGGTACTGTAGTGTGGCATCCTCCTGTTGCCGCATCAGAGTGCATAAGGCTGTCCAGGAAATGGGTTTGCTGCTGAAACTACCATCGTGTAGGATTTTATGATCTGCTACTTCCATCCCTGGAGGTCCACATGATCACGTGTGTTCCACCGCTATCATCTGCACGTCCAGTCCCATCCCCTGTCGCTCTCCTCGGGGGCTTCGTTCCCTGACAAGTTCCATCCCCTTCTCGATATGAAAACATCCGCCGCCCTTTGGTTGGTTGACCGGATGGCTCCCGAGCCCCCCATGTTTCTGACCCCCTCCTCCTCTAGTCCCATCGTTCCTGATCGTGGCATGAGGGATCATATGTTGCTTACCTCGGTTCCTACTTGAGCTGCTTTCCATGTGAATCCTCCCCTGGTTGGATAGACAAAGGGATTCATCAAAGCATAATTGTATAAGATGGTGTGACACTAACAAACACCTGCCTAGAATTAGGAAGCTAGGCTGCCTAAAAAGTACAAACATAAATCCAACTAAATCAGCTCCCTTACAAATATGAATATGTGATATCAACTTGGCTAAAGCGTATATGTTGGAGATAGTATATTAAGATTCCAACAATAATATGTCGTGATCCGTATCTCAAAGAACTATATGGCTTAATCAAAGTACTTACTGTCACACCCAAGCTATATCTTGAATCGTCTTGCTTACATTGAACTTGTGATATATAAGCATTTGTAAATATAAGTTTTTTATGAGAGAATCAGTGGAAGAAAAATCTTCCTCCACGTTTCATTAAAGAGAGCTTTAACGGAACATCCCATCACCTACTAGAGGTTAGTTACATTTTGAAATAACCAAAACAAAACTAACGATTACTAGCAACAAAATTAACCCCTCAAAGTATTGCATATATCTCAACCTGGATGTCCTTCCTCGTACTGTTACACCAAAATCGATGTAAGAAATCTTGACCTTTTCTTGCCCCTCCCCGGTGCCTCTCTTGCCAAAGACCTGATATTTCATAAGATAGAAGCTGCAATTTGTTGTTGGTTGTTTCTATGTTTGTTCTTGAATACTCAATTGTTACTTTCTAACCAGGTACCCAACATATTGCAGTGGCCACAATATCCCAGAGCCAACGACCTTTTAACTCCGTGATCCCTCCAAGTACCCCATATATAGTTTTGATTGAATATGGATCTCCAGTGATATGAAATTGATCCTTACATGCTTTCCAAATTGGACAAATCACCTTGCAGTTTAAGAGGAGTTCCGTCACAGACTCCTTGTGACTATTGTAAAGTCCACAAGTATCCAGGCCAATCCACGTTCTTTTGTGGACGTAAGTTTATCAACTATTAAATGTGAAAAAAGCATCAATCACGGGAATTAATACACATGATATAGATACTTCTCATTTATCTACAAGTAAATACTAAATGTTTACATCTCTTCATCTTTCTGAGTATACTTCTCTGATACCTGGTCCGATCAGATTAATCAAGGCATCACTCTAGAAGGCCTTAGACTAGAGATTTAACTACCTGCATAGAATTTCACAGCCTCACAGGCATCTGTCTAAAAGACGGAAAAGCTGTCTAACAGGTATAAAGAATATGTCCAATCAAATGAGTTTCATTACAGATATCGAGATGTAATAGCAATCTGATTGAAACAAATATGATTGGAGATAATATGTTCAGGTTCCAACAATTAACATGTCCTGATCCAAGTCCAAAAGAAGACCGCAATGTCAAAGTACTTACAGTTACCGGACAGTAAGTCAGTGTCTTGGTTAAATTTAAATTTAGAAGAAGAGAGCATGAAGAGACGAGAAAAGAGACTCCAATGGCTTAAAATCCTAAGTTACATTTCATGTGTATTTATATTAATATACGATGATAAATACATCCAAAGATACTTGATTGTACCCACATAAGAAAATAAGACTTAAATAATACTTATTGCTCTAATATCCTACTCAACCTGGAGCATTGAGATCCGACATGCCCAGCTTGTCACATAAATTAGAAAATGAAATACGAGCAAGTATTTTGGTAAGAATATCGTCAAACTAATTCTCAGACCGAACATATGGAGTGATAATTTGTTTCTTCACCAACAAATTACGAACAAAATGATAATCCATCTCGATATGCTTAGTGTGCTTATGAAACACGGGATTAATTGTGATGAAAATTGTTGTATTGTAACAATACATCTCTATAGAAATAGTTAACTATAATCCCTATTTCCTGAAGAAGAGATCACATCCACATCATCTCAGAAGCTGTATTAGCCATAGCACGATATTCGGCAACGAGCCATAACATTCTGCTTCTTACTGTGCCACGTCACAAGATTACCTCCAAGAAAGATACAATAACCAGAGGTAGACTCATATCACTTTGACCACCTGCCCAATCAGTACCACTGAAGACCGTCACCATGAGAGTCTATGATGGTTTGTACAACAAATCTTTTTCAGGTGCACCTTTTAAGTATCACAAAATACGAGATATAGCCACCTAATGTGGCTGTTGAGGGCCCTGCATAAACTAAGCACTCCAACTAAATATGTGATATCTGGTGGTGTAACAGTAAGATAGATAAACTTTCCAACTGGATGTATGTACAGTCCAATATTATCGAAAAAATCCCCTACCTCAGCATCAAGTTTGACATGAGAATCCATAGGAGTATTAACATACCGAGAGTCCAACATCCCTTCTTTGAAAGCAAGTGCAAAGCATACTTGTGTTGCGACATATACATACCCATCTTAGACCAAGCAACCTCAATTCCAAGAAAATATTGAAGAGTACTTAAATCCTTAGTTTAAAACTGGCGACTAAGGTAGGCCTTCATGTCTGTTATAGTCACTCCTATATAAAATGATATCATCAACATAAACAATCAACACAATAACACCTCTGGTAGAAGAACGACTAAATACTGAATGATCTGACATGGTTTGCCCAAATCCATATTGAATGAGAACTGAAATAAACTTGTTAAACCAAGCTCGAGAAGATCGTTTTAGCCCATATAATGCCTTCAATCGACACACCATATCCTCACTACAGACACAACATATCCTGATAGTTGATATATATAAACCTCATTTTGTAAGTCACTGTGCAAGAAAGCATTCTTAATGTCCAATTGATACGTAGGCCATTGGCGATTAAGTGTCACAAAGATAAGAATGCGAACTAAAGTCAGCTGAGCCATAGGGGAGAAAGTCTCCATATAATTTACACTATTTGTCTGAGTATACCCTTTTGCAATCAACCGTGCCTTGAGGCCCTCAACATAACCATATGGATGGTACTTAACAATGTACACCCACCTACAACCAACTGTTTGCTTTCTTACGGAAAGTGAGGTAAGCTCCCGAGTCTAGTTTTGATACAAAGCAGATATCTTCTCATCCATTATACCTTTTCACCAAAAGATGACATAACTTGCTTATAAGGGTTAGGAATGGAAACAAAAGACAATGGTACAACAAAAGCATGAAAATAATAAGAAGCATAAGGTAAGGAAACATAATTTCAAATATAATGCTTAGTGGTACAACTATGGCTACCTTTCCTAAGAGCAATATGAAGATCATCTAAAATAGTAGTGGAGTGTCCTCAGGCGCAGAAGATGATGAGTTGGGGGCTAAATCACGTAATAAAAATGGATTCATGAATCACAAGGAGTGGAATAAGAGAGACCAAATTTCATTTGAACGGAAGATGATGGTCTCCTAAAGGAAAGAATGGAATGGACTCAACAAATGTAACATCTGCACTGACATAATATTTATGCGACTGAGGACTGTAACAACGTAACCTTTTTGAGTTCGAAGATAACCAAGGAAGATGCACTTGATAGATCGAGGAGCCAACTTGTTTCGATTAGGTTTCATGTTGTGAACAAAAGCAAAACACCCAAACATAAGAGGAGATAAATAAAAATGAGGAGTGACTTGGATGTAACATAGAGAAGGGGACTTGGTTAGTCAACACAGATAATGGTATGCAATTTATCAAATAACATACAATAAAAACATCTTCCTAATATTGTTTAGGGACATACATATTGAACACGAGAGTGAGAACCACATCTAAAATGTGTTGGTACTTGCGCTCAACTAAACATTTTGCTGAAAGGCATGGACGCAACTAGTTTGATGAATAATGCCATGATTAACACGAAAAAAAATCACATACGATTGAGTATACTCTAAAGTATCATCAAAACGTACAACTTTAGTGTATTAACCAAATTGAACACAACTTTTATTATAGAAGATCGATAACACGTGAAAATCAGATTGTTATTTCATTAAATATAACTAAGTCATTCGGGAGCAATCATTTGCATAGATAACAAAATACTGAAATCCTTTCATATTTTTGACTCTAGACGGACCGTAAATGTTAGTATGAACAAGATCAAAGAACTGCAATTAACGACTCTCAACATGACGAGAAAATGAACTACGGTGATGCTTGTCTGACTGACAAGCCTCACATTCTAAAACATAAATTGGGAACAACTTTACTCAACTTAGACGGTGATGCTTGCCTGATGACAAGCCTTACATTCTAAAACATAAACAAAATTCAAATTGGGAACAACTTTACGCAACTTAGTCAAAGACGGATGACCCAAACTACAATGCCACTACAATAAAGGGGTAGAAACTGATGTGAAAGTCTTTACAAGTAAATCCAAGTAATATAATCTATCTTTTTCATGTCTCGAACCAATTATCTTCTTCGTGATGAGGTCCTAAAAAACACAAGAATTGGAAGAAGATATTAAGAAACAGTGAAGTGATTTGGTTAACTGGCTCATATATATCAAATTGGAAGGAAAGTTAGGCACATATATGTAGGGTGAATGGCACCTTTTCCAAGCACATGACGAGGAGACCATCAACTAAGATAATGTTATGTTTCACAAGACAATGATTATAAAAAAGATAATATATACCAGACATAAGAGTTTACTTCTGAATCGATTACCCAAAAGGTAGATAGTGACCGAGTTGCTACAAATGCATGATTACCTATATGTGCCATGGTTGTACTAGATTTGAAGGTGGGTACTAGCAAGCACATTGAACTTCTGGAGGATCAATTCAAGTGGATTGGAGGTATCAAAAGCTGAAGGCTAATTAGAACTAGAAGCATCATGTCCATGGACATAAATAGTGATTTGAGACTGTACACTTTCATCATAACGTGATGTGCATACTCGGGTTTACCTTGTCCCAATAATATTCTTCGACGTGGCCAAACATGCCACAATAGTTACAGTTATATGACATACCACAACCACCACGAGCACCACCACAACCACGACTACCTCCTCGACCACCACGACGACTACCATCTCTACCACCACGGCCGCCATCACCACGTCCACCACCACCATGCCCAGTAACACTAGTAACTAAGGAAGAAGAGTTATTACTCGGTACTACAGAACTTTATCCTAGAAATGAACGATTGGGACGAGATAAAGTATATGCATGTGTAACATGATCCAAACAAGTTAGGATGTGCAAAACATGGAATTCTTCCTTCTGTCTTTGAGCTTCCTTTAAATTAGTAGTAACCGGATGATACTGCAAGAGTTTCCTCTTTGAAGCCAGATACTCATTCATAAGCTTTTCATTCTAATTTGTATTAAACAGTTTTTTCGTACAACTCATCGATACGAGCCACGTTCCGCTTATTTGAATATGACTCTTCTAGGGATGCCTCTATTTAGAAGACACTACTAAACAGTAGAGACGATGTGTGGTTCCATACTATGCCACAACCATGACATAGCATATATAGCTACACTCATCCAATCCTCATAATCAGCAGATGATTCGAGCGGGACCTCTTGCACCAAGAACTTGAACTTCTTTTTCGCCCTCAACACTACTTTGATAGACTTAGATTAGACAAGGTAGTTTGTACCATTGAGCTTGATCATAGTAACCGCTTTTTCCACTTCATCATTACTGTAAATAATAGTAAAATGATTGTCTGAACCACCACTACTAGTAACCGTGCTAGAAGATTCGATCCACGAGATACTTGCAAATGCAACAGAAATACGATATCTCAGAAATCTTAGATGTCACAAAGAGCCACGACCAACAACGAACAACCAACTTTTTTTCCCCTAGATCTCACAACAAACAACGAGATCAGAGAATGATCATGCAGCCATTAATCGACGAAGTTGAAGATGGGATACACAATACTTTTTTTCAAGTTGTATGATACCAAGTTAAATTTAGAACAAAAGAGAACGAAGAGAGGAGATAGAAAAGAGAGTGCAAGGATTTAAAACCCTAAGTTGCATCTCATGTGTATTCATATTAATATATGATGATAAATATACCCACAAATACTTGATTGTACCCACATAAGAAAATAAGACTTAAGTAATACTTATGATTCTAACCGTCTTCATTTGTCTTGCTGATTTAAAAGGTTTGATATATCTAATGTTCGAGAAACAAATTCTCCTCTCCCTCCTCCACGTAACTCTAACTAGGATAGGGGTGGCTGCCACTGATAATGGTGTGCAGATTGCTGTCGGACCTGCTCTTTCGGGTACATGAGACAGGGAGTAGAGGAGATGTATAAACTATCTCTGCCCAATCCATGATGGTTCAGAGTTGGTCAGTTGGCGATCTGTGTAAGTGATGCTGGCCGCCGTCCTTCCCAGTTGGTAGTTAAGTTCAAAAGTTTGGGAAAAAAAAAAAAAACCCAATGATGGGAGAAATAACGAAGGGTTAATTGAATGCTTTGATGATGGAAGTTTGAGGAGCTGCATATTAGCTGTCATTATACAAAGTAAAATCCATCAAAGTACTTGAATTCACAATTTATGCTTGCAGGATCATTAGCTCTGAAAATGACTTATATAGGATTACTCTAACTAATTTCATCAAATTTTTCTTTAAACCTTATGGTTTAGAATGGTTTCTACCATTAATTGTAGCAGTTTAGTTTAGTGACTTGATTCCTTTCCTATTCTTTATCATGTCTAACCATAGATAGATACGCAACAGCCTTACTATATAGCTGAGACTACAATGCCTGGAAAATCTGGGTTTGATTTCACTGGAGCTTCTCAGGGATTCAATGTCCTGGCTGCATACCTATTTGGTAAGGTACATGAAATACTTCTTCCTTGACGCTTCTACTTATAGAGTATTATTGACATATATTGAAGTGCTGAATGTAATATTTCTATGGGTACAGAACACTACCAGTGAACAAATGGAAATGACTACTCCTGTGATTACTCGCAAGGTTCAGTCAGATGGAGAGAAAATGGATATGACAACTCCTGTTATAACAAAGAGGGCAAGTATTACTGTTCATATCATTTTAGCTTCTTTTTAGACTCTTGCGTGTTCTAGACTTGGTTTGTTTAGACAGTTCTGTTCATGTCTTCGTTATTGGCCAGTCAGGTGATAATTGGACGATGTCATTTGTCATGCCGTCCAAGTATGGTGCTAACCTGCCACTCCCTAAAGATCCCTCTGTAAGGATCGAAGAGGTTCCTCAGAAAATTGTAGCAGTTACTGCCTTTTCAGGTTGGTCTACTACATAGCCTTAATCATTCTGTCTTATTGTACAAATATTACCTATATATAAGATTATTTTTCTCTAAAATATTGGAAATTAACAGTTTTTGTACTATTCAAATTTCTATTTGAATAAGGTTTTGTGACAGATGAAGATGTTAAACGCAAGGAAGCAAAACTACGTAATGATTTAAAAAGTGATCCACAATTTCGAGTGAAACATGACGCATTGGTAGAAGTTGCACAGGTAAACTTATTTGTAATTTCAAATTTCTCGGCATAAACTACAAGGCAAGTGTTCTGGTTTTGAGTATGAAATGTTTATTTGTTTTGTAGTTCAATCCACCATTTACTCCTCCTTTCATGCGTCGCAATGAAATAGTATTAGAAGTCGAAAGGATTTCTGATTAGGTTAAATGTATTTGAATTAGCAATCTTTCACCAGATATGGAGCAATGCCAGGTATGTGGAGAACTTACACCGAGGCCGATGTCATTTATATTTATTGACAATTGTAAAGCAAATTAATACAATATATTTGCATAACATCGAGGAATTTGTAATTTGGCTTTGTATTCAAGTTGTGTATAGTATGCAGGAATTAGTGATATGCCTTTTAAGGTGCTCGCATCTCATAATTTGGTATCCAAATGTATAACTGACTATACAATCAATAAATGAACTTATTTACCTTTTAATGTTGCCAACACCATGTTGTAGGGAATGCACACAGTTAAAGGTTTTGTGTGAATTGTGTAGATAAACTTTCATTCTCATATTTATCATATTCCAACCCTTTGGTAGCGTTTGATTGTGATGAACATTCAGTCCAGTTGCCCAAATTGGTACCACTGCAGATGAAATGTGATTGATTTTGTGTACCAGTGTCTAGCTTGCTTCTCTTTTGGGAAGACCCTCACTTGGATTAGAGGAATGAATCAAATCTTCCTGTTACTCTGTTAGTATACTCTAGTTAAAACTCTTAGTTAATTGTTTCTGGCCTTCCAGTCTGAAAACAATGTCTTTATGACCAGTTGACAACTTTTTGTTCCAATTGAAAGTTCCAGGCCGATTAGAACTGAAATCTCTAGCCATTTACGAGTTGTATCAAGCTGTTACACATGCCATTGGTTAGAGCTGGTGATGATAAGGCCTGATACTTGTATAAAGTAAGGAAGGAAGATGTAATAAATTGTGCTGATTGGGACTGCAAACTAAGTTTAGAATTTGAAGAAAGAGGGGAAAAAACCGCGACAAACCATTCAAGGAAGTTCAGTTAATTATAGGGATGGACTTAACATTTTGCTTGTACAGTATTCCTCAGCATCATAAGCTATATATAAGTGGATTCTGCTGCATCTTCCGTGGATTATCTTGTCCAAGCAGAATTGTAGAAAGGAGGGAAAACATACTGCGGGCCTTGCTAGTTCACATATATACTTATCTAACTATGAACAGTACTCTACTTCATTCTTACCTAACCTATTTTCAATCGAACTAACAAATATTTTGTTCTGGTATGCTTCCTATATATGTCTTCCATTCCATGCATCTATAATCTATTATCCTTAGAGCCACCCCCAAATACTTCTCCCACTGAATTCGAGACCTCGTATCCTCCTAAGTGTGACTCTGAAGGCCTTAGTTCTCCTGCATTGCCTTCAACTCAGGCTCACATGTAACCACTTGAGCTTTTAGCGCTCGTCTTCATTGTTGTGTTTCTCTATTTCCTCAATCCATTAGGCTTATGATGGTTGTGCACATGCAGAAGCCACACAATACATTAACGATGACGGGAATACCAAAGCACAATTATAACCTAAAAATTAGCAATGACAAGAACACACAAAATTGACGTGGTTTGGTCAAAATTGACCTACTTTACGAGTCAAGAAAAGAATACTTTATTGAATCAATCAAGAGAACTTTACAAAGGATTACAAGCAAACTGCAGAACAACCCTCTCCTTACGAGATCTACGATGAGCTCTCTTGTTCTCTCTCTTGAAGACTCCTTTAAAGTCTACTTAGAAAATTCTAAGCAAACCATAAATAACTCTCAGCAATCAATGACATCAACTAACCTTGCAACCTTCTTTAGAGGTCGTTAGAGAGCCTTAAGTATGACTTTGACCTAGACCAAAGTCGAGAGCGATTTGGGTTGTCAAAAACATTGACGGGGGTTTATTTGATTTGGTTATTAGTGATGCGGTCCCATCGTTCAATTTTGAGGCAAATTTTAAGTATTTGTATTTCAATATTTGAGCTATTATTTATTGACTTATACACACGAGATGTGTTAGTTCAAGAGATCTGTATGGAAGGGAGTTGGGGTTGGTTACTAGTGGGCAAGGTTCAAACCCACTATAATAATAATAATTATTTTTTGTCATAAAATCTTGGAAGAAATTCCTTTAGAGCTAGGCCCATAGACTTGGATTAGGTCCTAGACGAATGACGTAAAGTGGAACTTTAATGGCAATTTGCACTCAGAGTTGGCACAAAATTAAGGACAAGGTAGCTTCACTGGTAGCTGCACTTTAGCTTCACATCTAGGGGTGAGCATATAACGGTTGAAATCCGAAAACCGAATCGAATCGAACCGAACCGAAATATGATAAACGGTTCGGTTTTGAAATTTGAAAATTTGAAACAACGGTTCGATTTTCGGTTCTTGATCCGGTTAACCGAATCGAGCCGCAAATCAATTTATATTTAGTAATTTATCAAACTATCCTTAATCTACATATACTAATGTTTTGTAACACCCCTAACTGAGCGCACACACTTTTCCTATTCTCAGTTTTTATAAAAATGGTTCGATTTTCGGTTTTGCGAAATACGGTTTACGGTTATTTTGATTTTTATGTATACGGTTCGGTTTGAACCGAACCGAACCGTTGCTCACCCCTATTCACAGCTAGCCTGTTGGTACCCTCACGGCTAGTCCGCTAGTAGCTTTTGACCAGGTTGATCAGTTTTATAAGTGCCATATTAATAGGAAGTTACTGCTTGTAACTGGCCATTGAATAGGGAGTTACTCCATGTTCTTCCGTCTACATTGTTAGTGGACGATTACTGCTTATCAGGGATGCGCCCCCGCTTTGTATTGTGTTCCAACACTTGGGTGCTAACACGAGATCAAAAGATCAGAGAAAGAGTTTCCTCATTAGATGGATGAGAGTCCAGAAGCATGTTAGTCCTTGTCCAAGAGGGAACGTGTGACAAAGCGTTCCAAAAGTTTTCCAGAATTTGCTGGTCCATGGAAGTGAATCAACAAAGACGTCGAAAATTTACTTTGAGCGACGGTGCTCTTTATCACCCAAATGGATGGTTGTGCTTATCTGAGAAAATTTATTAGATGGATTTTTTCAAGGTTCACAGTATCGGTATCGGACTATTCCTATGAGTATTGGTATCGGCGATATCGGTAGTATCGGCGGTTTCGGATCGGAGTATCGGATTTATTAGTATCGAAAAACAAATAATTATTAATAAATTATTTACATTTAAAAACATATATTTTATACATTTAGGTATAATTTTAAGTATTTTTAAGTATTATTTCTTAGTAGTTTTGAAATTAAATAAAATATTAGTCACCCTTACTGATTGATTTACATACAATAGATTAATTTTCTTCTTTTACATGCTTTTACAACCTTATTATGCTTTAAACCCTTGCTGATTTGCCTTTTTCATTTAATTTTCTTTGCCGGATTGATTGGAAAAGAGAGCATCAATGTCGGTATCGGTCAGCATCAGGTATCGATTGGTATCGGATCGGGACATGCCGATATCGTATCGGTATCGGCTGTATCGGATCGGTGTCGGCCGATACTTTAAACCATGGATTTTTTTTGTGTGACTTGAGACGGGGAAAAAAATTGTAGACAGCGATGGAAGTGGAGGGATTGGATCCGTTTAGCTTTTGTAATTACTTATATGTATCAAATATGGAGGGACATGCGAATTTGGGGGCTACGACCGGTTTGGACCCTATTCTACTCATGTCAGGTTTTGTTGGCTTCTTCCTATGGTTAGAGTACTAACTAGTTCTTTCTAGGCCCACCATTACAGCATAGATTTGGTTCTGAAGTAGGCAACTTAGATTACACAAACTAGTAAGCCAAACATTTTTATAGAGGATGTCTCGAGTTAAATTAGGATTAAATAGAACTAATAGTTTGCAAGTTAGGTCAGGCCTTGAGTTTTCTCTCCAAGATTTAGGTTGGTGATGATAATAACTGATTAAATATCTCCTGGAGTTAGGTACTCTCAGGAGAAGGTTACTTGAAGTAGACAAGGGACATGACATGCTCTTGCTCACCCTTAAATCTATAATTAAGGTTCACATTATCGGTATCGGAATCGGTATCGGACCATTCCTGTAAGTATCGGGATCGGTGGTATCGACAGTATCGGAGGTTTCGGATCGGAGTATTGGAATTTTTGGTATCGGAAAACGAAAACATTATAGAAAATATATTTTATACATTTAAGCATAATATTAATATTTTTCGTGTTGTTTCTTAATACTTTTGAAATAGTAGTCATCCTCCTTGTTAGCAATCACCCGAATAAAACTCGTATTATACGCAAATTTTTTCGTATCTTTCATAAACGTATTATACTTGCGTACTTTGACATATCCAAATCAGTACGTAAATTTTAAAGTAGCTGGACTGTCAACCCCAATTTTCAGAATTGAGGGTAATTTTAAACTTTTGTAAATATTATCTTTTAATATTAATAATAATGATTTATGGTAATTTTTAATCAATTTAAACTATTTAAATCAATGACTTATGATTTTGATGTTTTGCTAGTGTAACCCTAGAGACTAACCATGACCATGGGGACCTAACCATGTGATTAAGATGATTAATTTTAACTTTTTAGCCTAAGGATATTTTGGTCATTTTGGACTTTTTAATGAAAATGAATTTTGATTGATTATTATGGTGCTAATCTTTTTATTAGAGACTAACCTAGTTTTGACTTAACCTAGATGCTAATGATGTTCATGGGGGCTTAGTTAGAAGGTTAGAGACTTAATGGCTAAGTTAGATTAATATCTAGATATTATGTTAATAAGATATTTTGGCTAAATGTTAAGAAATGCTACTTTTGATGTGAGCCCTTGATTAGCCTAAATTTAGGTGGGGAAACCTTAGCCACTCATCTAGCAATTGCTAAACCCTAACCCTAGCCTATTCTAACAGCCATCAAAGGCCACCCCCCTCTATTTAATCACCTCTTCAAAGTTCTTGCCTCTTTTTAATACCTACATAAAAACCCTAATAGTGTTCTTCCCCAAACCTTCACCAATTCCTCATTTCTCAACCAATTTGGACCAAACAAATTGTATTGGACTCCTCAACAGTAGGGGATATCATTGGTGAGTAGCTAGCAAGGATTTTGGGGCTTGGGATCATTGCAAGTGGAGGAGGAGCTCTCATTTCAAAGCCTATTAATTGAGGTTTCACCCTCAATAGGTAAAACCTATCAAACTTATTCAAATTCCCAATTTCTTTCCATAGTTGCATTCATTTAGGTATACCCTAGCTGTCCCTCAAGTTTGATAGAAAACCATGTCCATTTGGTATCCGTATCGGACACATATCAGTATGTATAGGTAGGTGTTTGATGAAATGCCAAAGTGAGTTTTATTTTGTTAATTTCAAAATATTTTTGAACAAAGTTGTAGCTCTACATGTGCTCTTTGATTTTCGTGCTGACTGGGGTGATTTTTGTGTCGTGTCCGTGTCCAAATTGGACACGAACACGTTCGCAGCAGGCTGCGCACAGTTCCCTGCTGCTCGACCCTCAGATACGACACGCCACGCCACGTGGGCAACTGCCACTTGGCACGAGGGAGGAGGAAATGATTGTCAGCACGCCCCTCGAGTTTGGTGGGCTCTCGTGTCGTGTCGGATTCGAATTTGGGTGTGCACGGGTTTTGCACTAGACTGCACATAGTGTAAATCTAGTTCTGACACGGGTTTTGTATCGCCCTTGGACAGGTCATGGTGACGTGTCAGGGTATCGAATGGGTAGCCCTATAGGTGGGCTACATGTGGACACGAACACGTGTCGTGATGTGTCATGTGTCGTGTCCTAGAATGCTCGAACGCACTTCATGACGTAGTCACTGTGTCTGTGCGTATTTCGTATGTTTTGCAGATTAGACACGTCGTGTCCTATTTTCTGGACACGACACTACTCCTGTGACACATGTACACGTGCACGAACATTTAACAACCTTTAATTTATTGATTCATTGGGTTTTTGATTCTAATTTAGGGTTTCCTTTAGTGTTCTGATACCATGTTCATACTGTGTGTATACTGTGCAGTTTTCTGGGTTTTAAAATATGTAATTAATTGAATTTAAATGATAAATTATAATGTTAAATACATGTATACATAACTGGGTTATATATCTACACATTTGGGTTTCATGGGATGTATTTGGTCTGTAAATTGAGGTTTCCTTTTTGTTTTCGGATACCATGATTCAGTTTGTGCAATTTCTGGGTTAAATGTATATTAACTAAATTTAAATGCTAATTTGCAGAGTTTAATATATATATATATATGTCTGGGGTATGTTTACATGTTTGGGGTTTGATGGGTAGCATCACATTGAAATCGAGACTCTTTCCTAGTGTAGCTCCCCTTCCCGAAAATTTTGAATTATTATTTTTTATTTATTTGATTTAAATGGTGATCTTTAGATTTTTTGGTTAATTATTACGATAGACGGTCTTAGTCATAGCTGAGATTTGGAGTACAAGGTGACTAGGAATCATGGCACGGATAGTGCAGTGGCGTGCTTTGACTAGTGTATTAGTCCTGATAGGGAAGGCCGAACCATAGTGACATCCTAACTAAGAAAACCAGGCCAAGTTATGACTTAACCCTTACCGAAGATTTTATTTATTATTTAATTATTTATTATTAAGGTTTATTGACTTGTGGAAGACCCGGTTGTACCAAACCAGTCTGGACTGGAACCGAACTGAGCCAAGCCCATGTAGTCAATGCAGTACGATCAACGACGTCCATGTAGATGTACATATTGCATTTATTATTTCTGATTTCTAAATAGGCATTTCGTATATAAAGGATTTATATAGATAAATATAATTTATTATTACTGAATTAATATTCTATTTTTAGAAATAGGATAAATACCTTCCTACTTACCCTTATGCATGTTGGAATATTTAGACTACATATTCTGTATGTACATTTATTATAGATTTTTCTTATTAGTATCATTATTATTGTTATTTATATTGTTATTAGATTTATAATAATAAAATATACTATTTAGTATTCTAGATTATTTGTGAAATAAATATTATTGTTGTATGTATATATTTTATTATAAGCCAACACTATTAGAATATATATTCCTAAGATTTACTTTTGGACTTTCAGAGTATTCATGCATATAGGGAATATCCGTATATATGTAGATATATATAGTTTATATGTAAAATATATATATATATATATATATATATATATATATATATATATATATATATATATATATATATATATATATATATATATATATATATTGATATATATAGATATAAAAAAATATTATCTATGGGTGTATGTGTATGGTTATATAAAAATATATTATATATATATATGTGTGTGTGTGTGTGTGTGTGTGTGTGTGTGTGTGTGTGTGTGTGTGTGTATGTTTATATAAATATATATTATATATGTTTTGTGGTATGTGTATATATATATAATATATATATATATATATATATATATATATATATATATATATATATATATATATATATATATATATATATATATATATATATATATATATATTTTTTTTTTATATATATACATATATATATATATATATATATATATATATATACATATATATATACGTGGGCGTATATATATATGTATATATATGTATATTATAAAAGATATATATATATATATTTTTATTATATATATATGTATATATGTATATTATAATATATATATATATATATATATATATATATATATATATATATATATATATATATATATAGATATATATATATATATATATATATATATATATATATATATATATATATATATACGTGGGCGTATATATATATGTATATATATGTATATTATAAACTCCCAAATAGAAAAGAAAAAGAAAAAGAAAAAGAAAAAGAAAAAGAAAAAGAAAAAAAAAAAGGAATAAAAAGCAGGAAACTAGGCAGCTGGGCCCAAGTCAGCCGAGCCCAGCCCGCACCAACTAAGGCCAGCCCAAGTCAGGCCCAATTCCAGCCCAAGCCTGCGCTGAGCCCATGCCCAGCAAGGAACCCAGCCTATGTATCCCTCATCTACAGCTATATACTAAAGCAGCCCCCTCCCTACTTACATACACCAGAAAGATAAAACCAAAGCCCCGGGCCACCCCAACCACACGGATCAAGCCTCCCCCAGCCGAGCCAGGCCCATAGCAACCAGTCCACCCGAGCCCCTTAGGTGAATGCAGCAGTTTAACCCAGCCGAGAGCCAACCCGTGAGGAGAGTGTATATATGTATACGTATAGCCGAGAGAAAGAAGAATGAAGAAACCCTGGACTACTCGACACGTCGCCATCTCTACGCCTCCCCAACATTCCTGACGGCCACCAGGCGCCGCGCGCGTGCGCCAGCATCGCCGTGGGCAGCCGTAGGCCGGCGACGGAGCCACCACAGGCCGGTGAAGCCGCACAGAGCAGCAGCAGCGGTTGCTAAAGACCCCACTTCGCAGCGCGATTACACAACGATCGATTGATCATTTTGTGACCTTCCTCTTCGGGTATGAAGTCTATATATACATCTTTACATCCTTTTAATTACTTTGTATATAGACGCGCTAGATCGGCCAGGAAATCGACGCCAACACTGGCGAATCACTGTCGAAAAATAGGACAGTTTTGTAAACCAGCACCTACATTGGAAGACCGATTTTGGTCGAACCATCAAGCGATTTAAAAATCTAATTAAACAAGATTAAAGACAACCTATAGGACTCGAAGACCCTTTTTATGGATCGTGATTTAATTGAGTAGATTCAAAATTATTCGATTTCGAAGTTTGGCAAAAAACTATTTTTAAAATATTAAAAAAATTAGAAAAACCTTCGATACGACATGCGTCCCGCCATTTCGGGCGACGTGGTCGCGAACCGAAAGCATCGAAAGGTGCGTAATGGCTTCATGGACGTGTAGGCTTTGACGGAATTCAAATTGGTCGCGTGTGCGCGACGAATTTGATGCGTATCCGCCGAAATTCACCGTATCGGCCTCTCTGCAAATTTCTCAATTAGTTCGTGCACTTTCGCCAGATTGAGACAAAACTTGTGCCAACAGGACCGTATCATTGTTTTGGTCCTGTATGCCAAGTTTGGTCCGATTCTGAGACAGTTGAACGGATCGCCGTTTTGTGGGTCCCACGGTCCGACTCAATGGGTGATTTTGTGCATGGTCCGCCAGAATCCAACTTTGGACATATGGTTGGGTTCGTATCGGAAAACCAGAACAGTTGACATATAGTTTGACGTCTTTAGAGACCATTGACTCTGGCACGATTTTCGGTGCAAAGCGAATCCAACGGCGGACATCGTTTTTGCCCGAAATTATTGTTTTGCCCCTGTATCCAGAATTGGACTTAAGGACAGACAATCCTAGCTAATTTTACTATTCTGAGAATATTGATAATGTTTATTTCAGCTTTCGGAGACAGTTGCGAGATTTGGACTTATTTGGCTTACTGGTTGACGGTTTATTGTTGGCCCTTCGTGCAACCTCCAGGCAAGTATACCTTGTCTCCTCCTACAGTTTATTTACATGCTTATAGTATAACTATTATAGTATGTTATCTTTAGTTGTTATAGAATTATATGATACCGCGTTTACCAGTTTATTGTCTTGCTTGTATATCAGTATTTTATGACTGGATAGTGTAGTTATACCAGGCTTGTTTACGTCATGGATCATGCTAGAGTTGTTCTTACCTACGTCATGACTGAGTTGTACCGTGTCTTCACCTGTATTTTGACTGAGTCGTGTCTGCAAATATGTGTGAGTGAACTGCTATTCTTTTGTCTTTTCCACAACCTGCGAGTCCATACACGGGGCGAGGGTTGTCCTTCGCACCTGCGAGTCCACATACGGGACGAGGGTGACTTGTCTTGAAACTGACCTGCGAGTCCACTTTCGGGGCGAGGGTTGGTATTCCATTGATCTTCCGGCAGTTCATTTATACAAACTTGATCACGTATCCGTGTTCATAGCTACCTGTCTGTAGCCCCATATCAGTTTCATGTCTAGTTCTTGTTTATACCTTGGTTATATTATTGCATGATTAAACTGTTAGATAGGCATGTTTTATGTATCTTGCTAGTCCTATGAGGCCCTGATGATCTCTTCAGGTTTAGCGACTGCATGGAGTTAGTTAGCAGAGCGTGATGGTAGAGGGTTGCAATGTATGATACAGGTATTTGCTTGTGATATTTTTTTATTATCTTCTCGTGCTTTATATTTCACACCATGATATACTCTGCTTACTTTATAGACTCGTATTATTCTTGGAGTCTAATCGGACAATATGCTAATGGGCTACAGACCATGACCCATAATTGTTCATTCTTGTTTATTTGATTTTTGTGGATTGAGATATAGTTTAGATTAGACATGATATCCATGACCTTGACAGCTTATACGTACTCGAGTCGGGCTGGAGTCCGCTCGATTCGTAGCTGGCTTGCTCACGAGCTTGTGTCCGAAAAGCGGGTGTGGGTCGTGACACCTAGTTCTACTGAAAGCTGACAAATTATGGTTATTATGTGATATTTTCCTGAGTTTCCCTTCCTATATTTTCCTGAGATTTGAGCCATTTCCATATGTTAATCTACGTATAGGCTGTGATGATGATGATGATTTTGTTGTTCTGTACAAACCTGAGATTGAGCTATTTGCACATAAAATCTGAGTTAGGGAATATGTGTATACTTGACACTCAACTATATATACACACACACATTTTAAACAGTACACACACCCTCAATTATATATATATATATATATTCATACACACACACACACCCTATATATATATATATATATATATATATATATATTTTATATATATATATATATATATATATATATATATATATATATATATATATATATATATATATATACTAGTATGTGTATTATGTTTATACATACATATATGTGTATAAGTTATGTGAATGGTGTTTAGGCTTGATGTATACAATGCTTGTATATATTTTCCTTGGCTTATGTATATACATATATGGTATATATAAAAATATATATATATATATATATATATATATATATATATATATATATATATATATATATATATATATATATATATATATATATATATAACCCTAACCCTAACCCTATATATATATATATATATATATATATATATATATATATATATATATATATATATATATATATATATATATATTTGTGTGTGTTGCCCTTGGCATTATACTTGTGCTTGTGTGAGTTCCTTGGCCTTGTGATTGTGTGTGAGTGCTAGCCTAGGCTTGGTTAGGCTTAGTAAGACTTGTTTGGACTAGGAGTGGCCTAGTTGACCTAGTTTGACTAGTGTAGTTGTTTAAAGTTGACCAAGTGTTGACTTAAGCCCAGATTGACCTAGAAAGCATATAGAAACATTGTACATTTCTTTATCATCCTCTTGTATACATCTTGACTTGTGTTGCTCTAAATAGGAGTCAGATACCTCATCCCAGATAGTATATTCTCAAAGACATTCAGATCGCAGGCGAGTACATTCTCTGACCGTTTCGTACTTGCTAGAACTTATATTCTTGCTCTAGATTACTTTACTTGATGCTGTCACGTTGGTAACATGGATTGGTACTATATGGATCTTTTTATGAGATGTTATCCCCCTCGGGAGCATCAATTACATCATGTCATGTGTGTTTCACTTACATCATGTATCACAATGCTTTCACTTTTCATGCGTCCTCTGGTGAATCATGAATCCTCATATTCACAAAGACCTCATGAATCAATTTCACATGCTCTCATTTATGAGACAGTAAAATCATGAATCTTTATATAACTTGTCTCGATCCTGTTTGCCATTAAAATTGTTTGATTGAAAATTTTAATACAAACAGAACAGTGTTACAGTATAGGACTTAGATGTAGTCGTAGGAGTACACTTTTGTTTAAGCTGGGTCCTTAGTGCCAATGGAGCGAGTGGTAATACGTTGACTCCGTTGACCGGCTGACGACGGTTATCGGTTCTCTGAAGGTGTAGATTGCTCTGGGTGCTGGAGCTTGCTGAGAGGAGGAAGACGTTGAGTGTCTGTATCTGCCTCTCTGGTGATTCTTTGTATGTTCGTTGTGGATTCTGTCTGTGTGTGAGAAGGAAATGATCCCTCTATTTATAGTTTTGCAGGCTGGCTGCTCATGCGCGCATGTAGGATGCGCCGGTGTGGGGACGCCACATGGAGGTTGCTGATGGAGGCGCATGGATGATACGCCCTGATCGAGGGGGAGAACTCTTCATACTGCTGTTGTGAGCCGGCACGTAGCAGAGGAGAAGATCTTTCTGTTGCTGAAATCTTGGACGAGTTGAGTCAAAGGACACATGTCGTCGACCCATGGCTCGAAGATATCGGATTTGGTGGAGAGGAGTGATATGGTGGGCTGCGCCTTGGATTGGATGCAGGAGGAGGCTGCGGCTCGTAACCTTTAGGAGTTACAAACCATTTGGGGCGCATGGCTTTTGAGGCGCATGCAGGCGACTTTCCTTCTGTCTTTCGGGATCAGAGAGCAGTCTGGGGCGCATGGCTTTTGAGGCACATGCTGATTTGGACGCATGGCCGTAGAGGCGCATGCGGACGGTTGAGTGGCCACGTGGCAGTAGCCGTCGAAATAAAGTCATGATGATGCTGACGTTGTCGACACTTCATTTTCTGAAAAAGCTGTCAACTGTTCAGACTTTGGGAAGCGTGCTGCCAACTCTGTCAGTTCAACATTTAATGTTTGTGACGTTCGATGGACAGCTGAGTGGGTGCGTTGGTTGGCGTTCCACTCGGTATGGGGATGTGCGGGGGCGCATCCCCTGTGATGCACCGGGTACTGTTGGGCGTGTCTGTGTGATGCGCCTGATGCTGAAGTGCGCGTCCGTGTGATGCGCTATCTGGCTGGCGCATCCGACATGTGCTTTAATGATGCGGCTGTCTTGCTCCTCGAGTGCTATAAATAGCTGTTTGGCTGAATTCGAGGCGTCCGGTTCATCCATTTAATGCAAATTCATTGCACAGAATTCGGAGAGCCATCCACTTGGCGCGTGGGTTTGATCTGCCCGGCCTATAAATAGTGGCATGGAGAGAAGATTTGCTTCTCATTCCCTCACGTACTTCTAACATAAACTTGGATATACGGGTGCATTCTGTCGACGAAGTGCTCCCGAGGGTGAAGATGAGACGCCCTGTTGTCTTTGATGCACTTGAAGGTGACTGTTACATCCAAAAGACGGAGTCGAGGGCTTCTGAGGCAGGCAGAAGGTGCCTGTTGCATCCAAAGATAGGGATGCTCGGGCCTCGTCTCCGTTATTCTGGAGGAGCCGTAGATCGGAATGGCGGTGCTAGGCTCTTTCTTCCTTCAAAGTAAGGGTTGCCCACTTTGGTTGTGTTGAAAGCTGTTCCTTTAGCCGCAGTTTCGATCACGGTCTTCCTTCGCCTTTGGAGGCTCTTTCGAAGCCTCCCCTAGCCACAGCTTTGGTGGTGCTCTTCTCTTCCTTGGTTCCAGCCAGAGGGTTAAATGCTTTGCTTGGCGAAGCACTTATCAGGTGAGCCTGGCTGGAAGAGCGGCACATAACTGGGCTGCTGAAGGGATGCACATAACTGAGCTAGATGCACATAACTGAGCTGCTGAAGAGATGGTAGGATACGCCTGGTTGGAGGCACATGGTATCTGCTGCGCCTGACTGGCGGCGCATGGTGACTGCTGCGCCTATATGGAGGCGCATGGTGGCCGCTGGATGTAGACTTAGGATCTTTCCTTTGTAGAAATTCTTTTTTGTACAACCTTTTCTAGACATGTAATAGACTTTTGTATATGAATAAAAAGTCCTCTTCAAATGTCCATATTCATCGACTTTGCTGTGAAGTGTTTTTCTGAGCTCTGGCGCATGTAGTGTCTGGCGCATGGGCTTTCTGGTTGTGAAATTCCATGCTTCTACAAGACCCCCTTCAAAGTTTTCAAAACTTTTGAATAAGTTTTGTAATACTTTGAATAAGAAGCATGGAGGTCAGGGCACATGATTGTTGGGCGCATGCCTGTTCGGGCGCATGCTCTTCTCAGTTAATGATGATGATGCCTCGGTAACCGAAAAGATTAATGATGATCTTTTGGTTTTATTTGCTGTTATCTCTGCACAGAACCCGAGGCGACGGCTGAAATCACACGTCATCGGTTCACGCGTGCGACCAAGCCCTATAAATAGGTGAGGGTTGGAGAGAGAGAGTTCTTCTTCTCTGTGCCTTTGCTTTCTTTAGAGTTCTTCTTCAAAACCCTAACTTCTTCTTCTTCGAGAGAATGGCTTCCAAGACTCCTCGCGGTGCTGCCGGCAAGGGGAAGAAGAAAGCGAAGGAGCCTGCAAAAGTTATGGCGGCTGACGTTCTCCGCCGGCCTGTCAAAGTTCGGCCGGAGGTGGTTGGTAAGTCTCGTTTTCCGTACACCAACGCACATAGACCTTGAGTCTTTAATGATGTGCCGCGGTCTTTGCCCACCGACGCGTATGGGTTTAAACCCTGATGATGCGCCGAGGCTATACTGCTGACGCGCATGGGTTCACACCCCGATGATGCGTCGAGGATCTTGCTGACGCGCATGGGTTCAAACCCTGATGATGTGCCGAGGCTCTTGCTGACGCGCATGGGTTAAACCCTAATGATGCGCCGAAGCTCCTATCTCAGATACATTGTGTGCTCTCTTGTTGCTTCTAACATTTTCTGATCTTTGATAGTGTCAATGGCAATCCCGCCTTTGAATGAAGTGTTCTTGGAGGCTGCCTTCAACCAGATGGGAGTAGAGCATGACGAGGAGGTGATAAACCCCGCTCAAGATGCTCTTATGCTGGATCAGCCTCCCGAGAGAATGACCCAAATTCGTGAACAACAGTATGGGTTCCTCAAACGGATGATGGAGCGTGGTGTTTTAAAATCTTCCACATCTGATAAAGTGACCTTCTTGAAGCCTGAGTTCCTATTCGGAGACCGCCTCACTTCTACTGAGGCGACAGTGTTGAAGGTCAAGGAGGACTGGTTCTTTGCAGCGAATGGGGTGCATATGACTGTTAAGCAACTTGAACGTCAACGGCCTTTGACGTCCTTCTGTCGCCTTGTTTCTAAGAGGAGGATGTCTTGGGATCTTACCCCTTCTCAGGAGGGAGCGGTGACTGGCGTCATCTAAATTGATTCTACTTCCGACCAAAGGGATACTCTGACCGTCGTTCGGTCTGGGTCTTCTTACACCTGGCGGACTCTACGTCCTTTAGCCGCGGTTTTGATGGAACGCTCATACCCGAAAGGAGAGTTTCGGGTGGAGGGTTGGTGCCATTATGTTTCCAAATGGGATAGACTGACACTCTGGATCTTGTCGCGGTTTCGGACTGAGCTCCGAGAGATTGGGTTGACTGCCGCGATCCTGCTACTCAGGCGGGTGTTGACCTCAATAGGCATATGTTCCTCGCACTCCTGGAGATGTTTGATATCCATACCGGGACCTTTTTTACTCCGGTGGGGGAATTAGGGCTCGCACTTCATGAGATGTATGAAGTGTCGAAACTCCCTTGGGGGTCGAAACCCTATGAAGAGTACTTTCCAACCAACGAAGAACTTCAGGTCCTGGGGGACAAGGCTGAGGAGATGACGGCCGTTTTCAAGGAAGTGGCGAGTCATCATTACTATATGCAGAGAAGGGATAAAAGCGGGACGCAGCCCCATGTGACCGCTTGGAGAGATTACGTCTTTAGGCAAGACAAAGAGGATTCTTCGCAGTTTTCTACTCCGCCGGCGCTTTCTCATAGCGAAGTGCTATCCAAAATGAGCAGATTAGGTGAGAAGAATCCCCGAGGAAATGAAGACCAGCAGTCGGATGCACGCTCCTACAGCTGCTTCTGGCACCTTGCTTATCGAATGTCGTCCAAGGCGGTGTTGGCGTCCTACCTGATGATATGGCTGCGGGATTGCGTATTCGCAGGCGGATCCGGTACCGTAGAGAGGGTGACCCGGAACTTAATCCTGCCAGCCGTAAAGTTGGTCTTCGGCCGACGTTTGGCTCTTCTCCCCGCAATGGTATGTAACCTGCAGCGAGGTTTGCGAGAGTTTGCTGGAAATGTGATTCATGACAGAGGCAGAAACAATAACTTTCCGTACGCCGAACTGCCGTTTCACTATTTGATGGGATGGCTGATTTTGCATCATCCCAGTGTGATGAGTCCAGGCTCGGAAGGAGACTATAAGGCTGGAGATGCCCTCCTTCGTCGTTTCCATCGGAGGAGCTGGTCGCACACCGGTGTCCCTGTTTGTAGAAAGGTTTTATTCCGTCTTCAGGGTTGAGAGATTACCAAAGTTGGTCCAATCTACTTGGGTTTTGAGGCCAATGAAGATTTGAGAGATTTGGGCGAAGGTACCACCACTCTGCCCCAATGGGGATTTCGCTGGTTGCAAAGTATCCGGCCATCCCATTTGGTGTATCGGAACAGGAATCAGTGCTACCTGGAACCGTATTTGCCGAGCCGCTTTGCGCGGCAATTTGGTTATGCTCAGATGATGTTGGATAACCCCAGTATTACCCTGGGGTATGTTGGAAGTTTGTTGGATGGTGCACGAGCTTGGCATTACTATAATGCCGGATGTACCGAAGCTCATTTTATGTTGCCCGTTCCAGAGCCGCGGCCGCCCATTCTTTACTCGGCCGCCAAATTTTACTGTGTTATGGCTGCCCCGCCCTCCGGATATGACAGGGAGACCAGTCTTATCGTAGGCACCCAGTTAGCAGTGACCGGGGACATGCCAGTGAAGGTCCGATCACATCGTCCGTCAGGGGCGGGTCAACGGAGTGCCCCTTCCGCATCTCAAGCAGAACCCTCGGGCGATCGATCGAAACGATGTGCAGATGCAGGGGCTGAATCTCCCGTGTCGAAGAAGCAGAAGAAGGCGTCGTCACCGACGGTGTCATCGGATTCGGCGTCCGAAGAGGTAAGGACGTCCCACATAATCTGATTTTGGTTCTACTTATTTACGAGGCTTCATCTTCTTTTGTAGGAACCGCTAAAAAGAAAACCTCGTACTCCAAAGTCGGGTGGGAGTAGGCGAGAAGAGATGGCGGCTCGTCTGGAGTGCGTATCCCGCCGACTATGATGTCTCCCATGGAGGAAGATCCGGAGTATACTGTCGTCGTGGAGATTCCGGTATCCCCGGATTATGTCAGGAGGGAAACTGAAGGTGCAGCAGCTTCCGAGATAACGAAGGCCATAGCGGAGGCTTCAAATACCGAAGGTTTAGCAAGTACGCAGCTTCCTGGTGGGGAAGAGGAATGGAGTTCGTCGTCTTCCGATGACATCGCTCCAGAGCTACAGGAGTCTGTTGCGGGGGGCAACAGAGGTAGTTGGGACAGAGGAGAGGGTTGATTCCCCTCCTTGTCATGATGAGGGGATGTCGGCTGTATCACTGCCAAGTCCTACCCCGGCTCCAACCGTGGAAGTGGAGATGGCTACCGATCAGGCGGTAGCGACAGATTTTGTCCCTGTAGAGGGACTTGAGAAGGATGAGACCCTTCTGCCGGTCTTGTCTCCCGGGGCCGGTCAGGAGATGAGTGTTGATCTCCCCGTTCTGCCGGAGGAGGTACCTGTTGCTGATAGGACGTTGGGGGTAGAAGAGGTGGCCGTTGACGTCGGTGGTTCCTCCGGGCTTGAGAAGGGTAAGGGTGTGGAACCCTCTGTTGCTCCTTTTACTTGGGGTACCATCTCGACGCCCGTGCCGGCTTCCTCTGTTCCTTCGGCTCCTCGGGCTAGCATGGCCCCTGTTGATGAAGAGCCTACTGATGTCGAGTTTCAAGCCTCGCAGGTCGAGGTTGGCGGATCTTCTTCTGGTCCACAAACTGTAGTAGCTCCTCCAACTCCTGCTATGACGCCGCAGGTACTGGCGGATGCCGACGAGTATGTGAAATTCCTCGTTGAGGGAGTGTACAAAATACTGCAGAGGGGTGTATCTGCAGTGATGGATGCCAACGGGAGCTTTACGACAGCAAAAGCTCTGGCAATGCCCTGTATCGAGCTGATCCGCGTTCACCAAGGCAACGACCACATGGCCGAAATTCTGGAGGTTTCGGTGATCGAGCTGGACGAGCGGCTCGCGGAACTGCAGCACATCCAACGAAATAACCTCTCTGTCTTGATAGATGCAGAGAAGGGAAGGTTGATTGCTGAGATCGAGTCTTCCCACCAGGCCAATGTGAGCAGTTGGGAGCGCGAAGTGGCTGGGACTGAGGCTGCGGTGGAGCAGTTATCTCAATCTATGAAGAAGACGACGGAGACGCGGGCTGCGTTGGATGCTGACATCGCAGAGATCGATACCCAAATGCGCCGTCTTGAGGACCAACGGGCCCAACTCCAGTTAGAAGCCGATCGTGTCCTGGCTGAACACGTAGCATTCAAGCAGAAGGAAGCGACTCTTACTCAGCGGACTCTTGCTTTGGCTCAGCAGCGACGACAGCTTGATGAGAAGCATGAAAGCGAAACTTCCGCTGAGGCTGTCGAATTAATGCGTCAAGAAGCCGAGCGTCGAGTCCTGGCGACTGTGGAAACTCGTACTGCCGACTTGAGATGTCGAGTCAGAGAGCTCTCATCCCACCCTGGAGAGGTTCAGGGACTGTAGTTTCTCTCCTTCTTTTTTTTGTTTGTGTTTTTGCAACTCTTGCTGGGGGAATAGAGTATTTCTGTACTCTCTCTTTTAGAAAAATAAAGAAATACACAACCTTTTTTTTGATATGTTCATTTTTGATATCATGAACATGATAATTTATATGGACCTATTATCTTTTGCGCACCTTGGTTTTTAGGTACAGATAATAAGTTTGAAGGAACCAATATGTTTGCTCAGAGGTAATGTGGACATGGCAATCATTAGGTTCAAACGATAAAATCTTCCTACTCAGAGGTATTATGGACGTGGTAGGAATGATCCTGAGGGATACGCTGAACAACTCAGAGGTGATGTGGACGTGGAAGTTCTGCGATCAATGTACAACAACGCAGTGGTTGTTTGTACGAGATGTTTACTCAGAGGTAATGTGGACGTGGTAAACATAAAAGATGGCGTAAGCTTACGAAGTGTAAGATTCCGCTTTGTAGGGTGTAGAGAGACAACTCAGAGGTAATGTGGACGTGGTTATCTTTCTACGGAAGGATGCCACGGAACAGCTGGGTTCCGAAAGCGTTTGAGTTTGTGGAAAGAGGTTGTTCGAGGAAGTACATGTCTGGAGGATGTCAAGAATAGTACTTCTTTAGGAACTTGCCGTTGATGGGCATCATGAACAAGTCCCCATTGGATTTGGCAAGGCGGTAAGCACCGTTTGAGTATACCGTCTCAATGATGAAAGGTCCTTCCCACTTGGGCTCGAACTTTCCTGGTGTCTTGTGAGTTAACACCATTGGCCTTCTGACTGGTAAAACCAGGTCGCCAACTTAGAAAGTCCTCTGTTTGACCTTCTTGTTGAAAGCCTGTGATATACGGGCTTGGTAGAGTTCGATGCATTGTTGAGCTAGGAGACGCTTTTCGTCAAGTGCCTCCAGTTCCCGCAGACGACGACGTTGATTGTCTTCTTCTGTGAGTTTGTTTGTGATTGCTACGCGGAGTGAGGGTATCTGGATCTCGAGAGGCAGTACCGCTTCGCTCCCGTAGACCAGGGAGAATGGTGTGTTGCCTGTTGGGGTCCGTACCGTTGTGCGGTAGGCCCAAAGGCATTCGCCAAGCTTTTCGTCCCAGTCGCGTTTGTTGGATGACACAACTTTTTTGAGCAGCCTGACGATAGTTTTATTGAACGCCTCGGCCAATCCGTTTGCTGCCGGATTGTAGGCGGTTGAGGCCACGTTCTGAATGCGATTCTTGTCACAGAACCTGCTGAAAATGTGGCTGATAAACTGAGGACCATTGTCATGGATGATCCGCCGGGGTACTCCGAAACGGTAAATGACATGGTGTTTGATAAAGCTGACCACCCTGGAGCTTTTTACTTCTGCCAGTGGGACTGCTTCCGCCCATTTGGAGAAGTAGTCGGTGATGGCCAGGATGAAATGGTGTCCTCTTGATGAAGGAGGGGTGATTGGTCCTACAATGTCCATGCCCCAGGCTTCGAAGGGCCAGGAGGCGACTGTAGGATGTAGCGGTTCAGACGGTGTGTGTATGAAGTCTGCATGAAGTTGGCACGCGTGGCACTTCTTAGCATATTCAACAGCGTCGGCGGCCATGGTTGGCCAGTAGTAGCCCATACGTCGCAGTCGATCCTGCAACTTAGGACCGGGTTGATGGGCTCCGCAAGTTCCGTCATGAGCTTCTCGAAGAGCTTCGGCCGCTTCTTCGTTGGACAGGCATCGAAGGAGAAGCCCATCGAAGGAGCGTCGGTACAGCGTTTTAGTGGCTGTATCATAGTAGAATCGAAGAGAGCGTCTCCTGACTGAGACGGCTTCCTTCGGGTCCTCTGGAAGGATTCCGTAGACAGCGAAGTCGATGAACGGGAACCTCCAGTCTCGGACATTAACACCAGTGTTCGTCGGCATGGCGTGAGCCACTCGCAAGCATAGGTTGTTTCTAGGACAAATCAAGTCTCGGCCAGTTACCGTGACATAGTGTTGAGTCCCAAGGGGCGCTGCCAATGAGGCTGCGAGGCCAGCCAGAGCGTCAGCCTCCAAGTTTTGTAGACGGGGAACATGTTCGATGAAGAACCCAGTGAAGGTTGAAATGATGTTCAATGCAACTTCATGGTAAGGGATCAGATCTTCATGGCGAACCTCGTATTGCCCCCGAATCTGGTTCACGACGAGTTTTGAGTCGCCGTAGGCTTCCAGATGATCCACCCCCAGCTGTTGTGCTAGCTGAAGTCCCATGATGAGCGCATTGTACTCAGCAACATTGTTGGAGCACGGCTTCGAAAGAGAGACTTCATCCGGGATGTCTTTATAGAGTTTTGAGGATTCTGGGATGGGGTGTGCAGCTAAAAAGTCAGCCAGAGCTTGACCCTTGACAGCTTTCTGCGGAACAAATACCATGTTGTACGGTGTTAGCAGGATCGCCCATATAGCCAGCCGGGAATTTAATGACCCTGGCTTCGTCATGAGGACCCTGAGCGGATTGACTCGGGAGATGACATGAATTGTCTGGCCCGAGACGTAATGACGAGTCTTCTGGATGGCAAACACCAAAGCCAAGCACTCCTTTTCAACAGGGTTGTACCGGTGTTCGGCCCCGATGAGTGTTCGACTGAGGTAGTAGATTGCTTGCTCGTAGCCTGTATCGCTGTTTTGAGCGAGCAGAGCGCCAAGGGAATGATCCATGGCACGGACGTAGAGGAGAAATGGTTTGCCGGCGACATGTGCCACTAGGACTGGCGGGCTTGTCAAGTAAGCCTTGATGTCGTCGAAAGCCTTTTGGCACTCCTCTGTCCAGACGTAAGAGACTCCCTTCTTCATGAGCTGAGTAAAGGGTTGACATTTACCGGAGAGGTTTGCTATGAACCTCCGAATGTATGCCAGACGTCCCTGTAAGCCCCGAAGTTCTCAAAGATTCTTCGGAGGGTCCATGTTGAGGATGGCTTTGGTCTTCTCGGGATCGACATGAATGCCTTTCGCCGTGATGACGAAGCCCAAGAATTTGCCGCTAGAAACCCCCAGGAAGGATTTAGCGGGGTTCATTTTGAGTTGATGTGCCCGCATGAGATCGAAGACCGTCTTGAGGTCCTGTAGGTGATCTCCTTTGAGACGGCTCTTGACTGCGATGTCGTCAACATAGCATTCGACTGTCTTGCGAAGATGTTGACGGAAGATGGTGCTCATAGCCCGTTGGTATGTTGCACCTGCGTTCTTCAAGCCGAAAGGCATCACTGTGTAGCAGAAAATACCCTTCAGAGTCCTGAATGACGTGTGTTTTGCGTCATCGGGGAACATCTTGATTTGATTGTAGCCTGAATACTCGTCCATGAAGGACATGCGTTCAAAGCCACATGTGTTGTCGATCATCACATCGGTGATTGGAAGCGGGAATTCATCCTTCGGGCAAGCAGAGTTGAGATCCCTGAAGTCGATACAGACTCGTATCTTCCCGTTCTTCTTGGTGACAGGGACGACGTTGGCTACCCAATCCGGGTGCTGCTCCTCACGGATGAAGCCGCTGGTCAAGAGTTTATCTATCTCCTGATCGATGGCATTCATGATGTCCGGACGAAAATATCGTTGTTGTTGTTTGACAGGTTTGGCATCAGGTAAGATGTTCAACCTATGCATCGCAATCTGTGGATCGAGTCCCGGCATGTCTTCGTATCTCCAGGCGAAGACGTCGATATACTCTTTGGCCAGCTGGATTAAAGATTCTCGGTCATCTCCTTCTAGGCTTTTGCTGATAAAGATGGGCTTGGAAGAAGACCCATCCCCGAGGTCGATCTGCTCGACTTCGTCTTCGGTGGGAGGTTCACGTAACTCAAAACGTGATTCCCATTGTTCTCCTAGGCGTTGAGCCCAGGGTTCCTTTTCGAAGGGTTCCGGCGCTTGGTCTTCGCCTTCATCTTTCTGAGGTTGCGCTCATGTCATGTTAGCTGACAGCACTTTCCTGAAAACTGATCCGATACTGGTATCGGAATCCCAAGTCGACGCTTCAGACGAGTGGGAATGCTCTACGTCTTCTGCGTCTGAACTCTCTGGAGTTGATGGCGGCGTGACATAGCCTAACCCCCGTCGAGTCTTATTGTAATAGTCCAGCAGTTTTCCCTTAGGTGTCGGGATCCGGATAGGGAGATGTCGACCCTTTCCGTAGTTTAGGCCTTTGTTGCTTTTCAGGTCGTAGCCCATCTTTTGGATGATGTGCTTTGCCGTATCCGTGTACCGATAGACTTGTACTCTGCCGGTATCAGGTTCTGGCTCGAGTGGCGGGAGGTCTTGATGACGCTCGACTTTTCCCAAGATGATGGTTCCTTCGTCTTGGCTCCGTGGAGGGGCTATGAAACAGACTCCTTGAGACGGGACTACTCGATTATGATGGACGGTCGTTATTTGTGTTTGCAACGACCGTAGAGCGTTATCTAATGTATACATGGCATTCCAGTGTGGAAGACAAGAATAATTAAAAGACACTATATTATTGATAAAATACGAGATCTTATTCTGTGGGATTACATTGTCTAAGGAGGGTGCGTCTACATCAGCGGAGATATATTCGCCAAGCTCCTCATCTGTAAGCACTGGGGCCGGATCAGGAGAGTCCTCCACAGCTTTGACTTTGGGGTCTGAGAGGGTTATGTGAGCCCTCTCTGGCATCTTGGATGACTGCGGCGGCTTTCCCTTAAGACGCACCTTGAGAGGTGCCTCGGCTGCGCCTCCGGTGAGTGGTGCCTTCCCCTGTAATTTTACCACCAGGGGAGCCGATGTTTGAGGTGGCTTTCCCTTGAGGCGTATCTTCAGGGGAGCTTCGTGAGTCGGTGCTTTCCCTGATAGCTTGATGCTCATTGGAGGCACCTTCTGGGGTGGTTTACCCTTCAGTCGGATTTTCAAGGGGGCATCGGAAGTCATTTCAGGCTCCATGTCCGGCTCTGTTGCCGTCTCTGCCTCATCATCAGCGTCGTTGGCTTCCTCCTCGTCAAGTGGCTTGTACAAGTCGGAATCGGTGAAGTAGGCTTCGATCCCTTTGAAAGGATCGATGTCTGCAAACTCCGTCCGGATGACGCCGTTGGTGGATACATATTTCATGCATTGGTGGAGCGTGGAGGGCACCACCATGTACTCATGTAGCCATGGCTGTCCGAGCAGGATGTTGTAGTTGACCTCGGCATCTACCACGTAACAAGTCACCTCAGTTTTGAGGCTGCCGATGTGACACTTCAGTCGGATCTTGCCCAGTGGCTCGCTTTTGCTAGCGTTGAAGCCACTGATGGTTGTATTGGAGGGCGCCAGCCGGTACATTGGGATCCCCATCTTTGATAGCAGCGCCTTTGGAATGATGCTTAGGGAAGACCCCGGATCGATCTAAATCCTGCTCACCTTGACCGAACCGATGTACCCTGTGTAATACAGCGGTCGGTTATGTCGGTGATGCTTGAGCAGCATGTCTTATTGGGTGAAAGTTATGTTTGGGATAACTTCATCCGCACAATGACAGTGCGCACAAGTAGTTGGGAGGTCTTCAGGCTGCTTGACCTGACTGAGAAAGGATTCGGCATCCTTCAGAGCTTCGCAGAGAGCTTCTCGGGAGTCTTTGGAAAGACGTAGGAGCTCGAACAAAGACAAGCGTGCAGGAGTACTGGCCAGTTGTGCCAAAATGTCAAAGTTGTGGGGCTTGGCTAGCCCCGAAGCATTTTCTTTCCGCAGAGGTCTGTCGAAACGGGCCTCCACCTGCTTCTGCTTATTGGCTGCTGAGGGCTTAGATGGACCCTCCTCAGGGATGGCGCCAGGAGGCACCACTTCGGCGGCAGCTTCACCGGGTTGGGCGTTCTGTTGTGTACGCGTCTGCACTGGAAGTGCCTCTTCCGTTGAAGAAGAGACTGTGCGGCAAGACTTGATCTTCCTGTCTTTTGCTTTAGAGGTAGAGCGTACCTCCGGTTGAGTCACCTCGGAGACAAGGTCGGGATGAACCCAGAGGACCTCTCCTCGAGATTGGTGAGTGGAATGAGTCCACTCGCATTGTCACGGGTAGGTGGCAAGTTCACCACCTCCATTGTCGCCTTAGGGATGGGGACGACGCCATCTTGTGTGGTAGTCGGCGACAAGGTGCCGAACTGAAGTGACACCACATTGGCTGACACCGTCTTCTCTTCGTAGTCGACGGAGATTACATCCGCATTGATCATGCGCTGGATGTAATTTTGAGGACATAGCAGTCCTTGGTCGGGTGTCCGACAAACCGATGGTAGTGACAGTACCTCGGGTTGTCCATTTTCCCGACTTCATCGGGCCGCTTCGGGTCCGGAAGCTTGATCTTGTCACCCTGCTTCAGTATCTCAAAAAGTTGCAGGGTGTCGTCATTATTGAATGAATAAACCTCCTTGGGTCTCGGTGCCAGTGGAGGCTTCTGAGTAGGCGCAGATGCGCCTTTCAAGGCATTAACAGTCAAGCCTGTTTCCCCTTTGCTTCTCGTCCGGAGTTGTTGGCTGCGGACTTTTTCCCCTTATCGTCAAAGGCGGGGAAGCTGACACCCAGAAGACGTGCATTGGCCGCCTTCTTTTCTGCAGCTTCAGCTTCGATGATCAGGGAGCTCCAGTCGGGAGGAGGAGTAGAGTTGAGCCAGAGCTTTACTGCAGGCAGCATGTTCATGCTGCAAGCGAAGAGAAGCGCATGTTCTGGCATGCCTAGAGGTAGCCTAAAGCAGGCCTGACGGAAGCGTTCGATGAATGCCCGAACCGTTTCCTTCTCCTTCTGGCGTATCTCTATGAGAGACGCCATCGTCATGTCCTTCCTACCATCGTAGAAGCGGTCTAGGAAGAGGCGCGTCAGGTCGTCGAAGGACGATATAGAATTGTCGGGGAGGCTACAGTACCAGTCATACGCCACCCCTTTTAGGGCCCCAACAAAGATGCTGGTGAGGAGCGCGTCCTCCTTCGGGAGATGCCCTGTCTGTGACTGGAAGTACGTCAGGTACCGTCGTGGAGAGTCCTTCCCGTCGTACGGCATGAGTGTTTGTGGTTTATACTTTGGGGGATAAACTACCTTGTTCCACTCGAGGGGATAAGGCTGGGGAATGCCCATCTTCTGGCGCTCCTCTTGGCTGTTCTTGGACTCGAAGCGCTCCCGCAGATCTTTGATCATTTCGACCACATCCTCCGTGGAGCTAGGAGTCGGGAAAGGAGGTACCATCTGGAGTGGAGCGTTTGAGGGCTCCGATGTCCGAGGAGCTTCTGTGTCTGAGGGCGCCCGTTGGAGGGGCACACTCGACTCTCCATTGGCTCCTGGGTCGGGACCATTTGAAGGTATCCTGATCAAGGCCGACCGCATCTCAAATACTGCTTGAGTCAGTGCTTGCATTGAGGCAGAGAGGGTTTTGAGTCCTCCCTCTAACGAGTCTATGCGCTGGACTATGTCCTGCGGCGGCGCATCAGTCTCGGGATCACCCCCGGTCATGTATACTGTCATGACACGGCCGGAAGTGGATGGGTCAGTTGAGGCTTCCCTCTCAGCCTCACTCTCATGTGGGGGAGTCACCTCTCCTGGTATTTGGCCACCCCCAGCCACATTCTGGAGTTCATCTTCGACATCTGCAAGGACCTGATTGCCCTCAGCTCCGTCTTGAAGTGCCTCTTCGTTTCCAGAACTACCCCCGGTGGTGTCCTGGAGGACATCCTTATTTTGAGGGGCTTCAGGGAGGCCGACTTCGCCTTGATGATGAAGATCCGCCGCAGCTGTGCTTTGGATATCTTCGTCTTCGGAAGGAGGCTCAACAAGGGTCTGACTACCCCCAGCTTCCTCCAAGAACTTCTTCCTCGACCGAGTGCCTTCGAACACTCCAGAGGTCGAGACAGCTGCCTTGGTTTTCCTCGGCTGGCTTTTGGATGAAGACGAGGAATTGGCAGTCGTCTTCCGGGCTGATGAGGAGTTGGAGATCACGTTGCATGAAGCAACCTTTGGCTCCTCTTCTGCTGACACCTTCGTCCCAAGGCGATGTCGGAGCGGTGTCGATGATTGCAGCCGCTGGAAGACTGACTGCCTTGGTGGTACTTCTGCCTTGCAACAGCAATGGATAGTGACCACCGCACAAGTATGCCCCGTGAGAGGCGCATCGTGCTTGTTGGTCAACTCTCCTGACCGGCGCTTGTGAGTAATCACGTTGCACAGGTCGTTGGAGGAGAGTGCTGCCTTCACACCCCTTTCAGGCGCATGGCAGGGCCAAGCGCCGGGGTGGTCAGGTGAGTGCTGCGCCCCCTGATCTAATACCAAGCAGGCATCACGATCAGTAGTGGGGGAACCACAATATTTGAAGTGACTTGAACGGACCTCAAACGCACAACCAGAGGAGACACGGGAGTTCAAGACCACTGAATTTGCCTCACTCGACTTGGTTGTGCACGCAGTAGATGCGCCCAAGTGAGATGAGGACTTTGAAGGTCGACTCGTTGTTGGTGCAGAAGCACTTGAGTCAACCTTGTACAGCTTGCCATCGGCAGCGCGCGTGATTGTGAGCGTGTGCCTCTGGCCTGATGCTGGCATAGCACATTTGTGGCGCATGGCCCGTGCCGTCTTGGATTTCTTCGTACCAGCCCGCTGAGACGCATAGTACTCAGCATCCAAATTCTCCTCGCCATTACAGCGAGTGAGTCTGTCAAAGACAGAGGCTCTTTGTGGCGCATCAGAGGTGATGCGCGGGGCATTGGCTGCGCCCCTGTACCGTCGACATATCTTCCTCGCCTGAGAGGAAGATGGCTGGGGAACGTGGTCAGCCGCACGCTTTCCCGAGAGATGCGCTGCATCAGCGGGCGCACCTTGGCTGCTGAGAACATCAGCAGGAAGGGAAGGCTGGATTGGCGCATCCCCTTCAGTGGTGGTGCCCGAGGCGTCGACCTTGCGCACCCAGACTGTGCGGGTCTTCTTCGGCTTCGGCAGCCGCTTCGAAGGACTCGCACTTCCTTCAGAAATGAACTCCTCGTACGCCTGTTGATTGAGGTGCACTACCAGCGTCTTATGGGAGGAGCCCACCTTCACGTCGTCGGCCTGTGACACAACTTTCTCGGAAGAGGAGAAAGAAGTCCCCAGCAGAGTCGCCAGCTTGTTTGCCATTAAAATTGTTTGATTGAAAATTTAATACAAACAGAACAGTATTACAATATAGGACTTAGATGTAGTCGTAGGAGTACACTTTTGTTTAAGCTGGGTCCTTAGTGCCAATGGAGCGAGTGGTAATGCGTTGACTCCGTTGACCGACTGACGACGGTTATCGGTTCTCTGAAGGTGTAGATTGCTCTGGGTGCTGGAGCTTGCTGAGAGGAGGAAGACGTTGAGTGTCTGTATCTGCCTCTCTGGTGATTCTTTGTATGTTCGATGTGGATTCTGTGTGTGTGTGAGAAGGAAATGATCCCTCTATTTATAGTTTTACAGGCTGGCTGCTCATGCACGCATGTAGGATGCGCCGGTGTGGGGATGCCACGTTCAGGTTGCTGATGGAGGTGCATGGATGATGCGCCCTGATCGAGGGAGAGAACTCTTCATACTGCTGTTGTGAGCCGGCACGTAGCAGAGGAGAAGATCTTTCTGTTGCTGAAATCTTGGACGAGTTGAGTCAAAGGACACATGTCGTCGACCCATGGCTCGAAGATCTCGGATTTGGTGGAGAGGAGTGATCTGGTGGGCTGCGCCTTGGATTGGACGCAGGAGGAGGCTGCGGCTCGTAACCTTTAGGAGTTACAAACCATTTGGGGCACATGGCTTTTGAGGCGCATGCAGGCGACTTTTCTTCTGTCTTTCGGGATCAGAGAGCAGTCTGGGGCGCATGGCTTTTGAGGCGCATGCTGATTTGGACGCATGGCCGTAGAGGCGCATACAGACGGTTGAGTAGCTACGTGGCAGTAGCCGTCAAAATAAAGTCATGATGATGCTGACGTTGCCGACGCTTCATTTTCTGAAAAAGCTGTACAACTGTTCAGACTTGGGAAGCATGCTGCCAACTCTGTCAGTTCAGCATTTAATGTTTGTGACGTTCGATGGACAGCTGAGTGGGCGCGTTGGTTGGCGTTCTACTCGGTATGGGGATGTGTGGGGGCGCATCTTCTGTGATGCGTCGGGTACTGTTGGGCACGTCTGTGTGATGCGCCTGATGCTGAAGGGCGCGTCCGTGTGATGCGCTATCTGTTGGCACATATATTTGATACATTGATCACATTAACCCCTGTATCTCTTTTAGTCTCTGCTTTTCACAGGCACTTCCCAAAAGACGCCCTTTGCGATCTTACATTTCTCCAGTATCAAGATGACACTTTACTACAAGAGACGTTGGAGTAAACAATGCAAAACCCTGCTTAAAGTCTACATAGAAGATGGCGGTTCCTGCTCTTTAGAGTCTGTATTCTACTAGGAATCCATGTACGTACTTTGCAAAGATGACATTATAAAGATAGAAATGGTGAAGAAGTCATTCAGAGGAGACGGAAAATCCGACGGATTTCCGGATAAATCCGCCAGATTATCCGATCTCTCACAACAAGTATGTGTGGAGAAGTTCGAATAATCCGACGGAAATCCGCGAAAATCCGACGGATCATCCGAACCCCTCACAGCAAGTATGTGAGGAAAAGTTCGGATAATCCGACGGAAAACCGTGGAAATCCGACGGATCATCCGAAACCCTCACAGCAAGTATGTGAGGAGAAGTTCGGATAATCCGACGGAAATCCGCGGAAATCCGGCGGATCATCCGAACCCCTCACAGCAAGTTTGTGAGACCACAGTTCGGATCATCCGCCGGACTTCCGCTGAAATCCGACGGATAATCCGCCTGACGTTTTTGTAACTTGAAATTCAAATCCAACGGCATCTGACAGATGCATTTAATGCATCCAACGGCTCTTTTTATGACCGTTACTGTTGAACGGATAATCCGACGGATTTCCGCGAAAATCCGGCGGATAATCCGCTCGACGGCTGTATTGCCTTTATGATGTTGGATTTGTATAAAAGAGGCTTTGTCTCTCCTCTTAAAGGCTATCTCTTCCAAGCTTTAAATTTTCTCAACAACCAAAAGAGCTTCACCATTACTACTCTACCTAATCTTCAATTGTCATCCAACCCAAAGTGCTAGAGTGTCTCAAGAGCTTTTACTTTCGATCTTCAAGTGTTTAGAAGATCAAAGCATCCTTTCCTTTTCTTTGAAGTTGGCGAGCCTTCGTAAGAAAACTCGTGTGTAGAAGTTGGCGAGTTCTTCGGATCCAAACTCGTGTTGAAGTTGACGAGTTCTTCGGATCCAAACTCGTGTGTACTATTTGCATAATAGTGGATTAAAGCCGGAGAGAGTTCCGGGACTGGATTGCCTCAAAAGAGGATACCAGGATACATCCTTGTGTTTGCGTTTGATCTTTCTACTCCTTACTCTTTATTGCATCATCTGTTACAGTTTATTTTTAATTTCCCTATTCACCTCCCCTCTAGGGTTCTACAATTGGTATCAGAGCTTCGTTCTCTTGATTTGGATTTATACCCTTGAGTGATCCATGGCCTCTAACCCTAGCATCAACACGTTTCACAATGAGGGACACTCCACAAATAGGCCTCCCCTATTTGATGGTACCAACTATAACTATTGGAAGATTAGGATGGGCATTTATCTCAAGTCCATAGATTTCGATTTATGGGATTGCGTGATAAATGGCCTCCCTACTCCTTCCAGAGCAATTGAGGATATTGCTTCTGACACCCTTCGGGAAACACTCACTGAAAATATCAAGAAGCTTGCTTGTCGAGATGCCAAGGCAATGAACGCTCTTTATTGTGCTCTCGACAGTAGTGAATTCAATCGAATCTCTACTTGCAAGACTTCCAATGAGATCTGGAAGTTACTTGAAGTCACACACGAAGGGACTTCACAAGTGAAGGAATCTAAGATCAGTAGACTCACGCAAGAATATGAGTCTTTTAAAATGAAGCATGATGAATCTATTGCTAGCATGTTTACTCGCTTTGGTGATATTATTAACCCTCTCTCTTCTCTTGGAAAGGAATATCCCGCTCATGAAAAGATAAGGAAGATTCTTAGAGGATTGACGAAAGCTTGGAGTCCTAAAGCTACCGCAATCATTGAGGGGAACGATCTAACCATCATGAACCTAGAGACCCTCATGGGTAAGCTGATGACTCACGAGCTTGACATGAAGGATCAAGAGGAATCCTCCATTCAAGAGAAGGAGAAGGAGAAAACCAAAGAAAAGGAGAAGACTCTTGCTCTCAAAGCATCAAGGTCCTACTCCAAGGATAGCTCCGACGACAATGAGTCGGACGACGATGAAGAAATAGCTCTCATAGCTAAGCACTTCAGGAAGTTTTTAAAGTTCAACAAGGCCAACCGCTCTAGACGGGACAATGAAGAAGATCCGGCATGCTATCAATGCAGAAGACCCGGACACATCAAGAGGGATTGTCTGATGGTACGAAAAGACTCAAGCAAGTACGAGAAGCCAAGCAAGGAAAGCTCGTCCTCCAGAAAGTTCGCCAACACTAGCATTTGGTGTGAAAGCGACGCGAGCGACTCCGACAACGACAAGGAGTGCAAACACAATGCCAACGTTTGTCTCATGGCAACCGATGAGGTACTTGATGATTTTTCCTTAAACACTCTTACCTATGATGATTTGGAGAAAGCCATTCTTGAGTTACATGAAGAACACAAAGGTGTTCGGAATAAATACAAGAAATCTCTTAAGGAGGTTGAGGCTCTTCAACTTGAAGTAGAGAGGCTCTCAAGCATCATTAGTGATGTGAAGGGAAAATCTCCTATTTCCGACACGGATGAAATGGAGTCTTTGAGACTAAAATTTCAAGAATCTCTTGACACCATCAAGAAAAAGGATGATGAGATTCAATCCATGAGAAGCTCTTATGAATTTGCTATGCGCAAATGTCAAGATGCTAATAGAAGAGAATATTCCACTTCTATAAAGTATAATGATCTTCTTACACGGAGTAAGTTTTTAAGTAATAAGAATACCACTCACATGCATGCTCCAAGACACCCCCACACTCATCACAATGCTATGCATAACCATTACATGAACACTACACACAACTCCTTTTCTAACACAAGAAAAGGACCCTTTGTTAAAAAGAAAACATCTCATCATGCATTTTACTATCATCATAACACTCATGGTAGAACATCTCACACTAGAGACTCACATATGCACAACACTCACACTTCTTCTTCTAGATCTTCTTTATTGTGCAACTATTGTGGTTTGCTTGGTCATACGTCTAATTTATGTTATACAAGAAAACAAGTTGACATGAGAGTTCTTAAATGGGTTCCTAAGACTAACACTCAAGGACCCACAAGATCATGGGTACCAAATTGTTCATCTTCAACTTATGTTGTAGGTGACGAATCCTTCTCATGCTAGAAGCAAGTGGATTCTCGATAGCGGTTGTTCACGGCACATGACCGGTGATGCTTCACTTTTTACAACGCTATCGATGAAGAAGGAAGGACACGTCTCCTTCGGTAACAATCTAAAAGGTTATATTATTGGAAATGGTAATATCGGTTCTCCTCCTTATCCTTGTATTAATAATGTATGTCTTGTTACAAATCTCAAGCATAACCTCCTTAGTATTAGCCATCTTACCGATAATGGCTATGATATCAAGTTTGTTAAACTCAAATGCTACATTACCGATAGCTCCAATGGAACTATTGTGTATGAAGGCATTAGAGAAAACAATATTTATGTTCTTTATCTTGTTGAAGGTACTAACAATGACAGGTGCCTAGTCGCAAAGAACGATGAGAGTTGGCTTTGGCACATGAGGCTTGGACACGCCAACATGGATACTATCTCTCGCCTCGCCTCCAAGAAGCTTGTACGAGGACTTCCTAGTATCCCCTTCAAGAAGGATATGGTTTGTGAAGAATGCGAGAAAAGTAAGTTGACCAAGTCATCTTTCAAATCCATCAACTCTGTGAGTACCACAAGACCCCTTCAACTTATTCATATGGATCTTTTCGGGCCTAGTAGAGTAGCTAGCCTTGGTGGCAAACTCTATGCCTTTGTTTTAGTTGATGATTTTTCAAGATTTACTTGGGTTATTTTTCTTGCTTGCAAAAGTGATACTTTTCGTGAATTTGTTGCTTTTTGTAAACGTGTTCAAAATGAGAAAGGCTTTTCTATTAACAAAATTAGGAGTGATCATGGAGGTGAATTTGATAATGTTGATTTCAAAAGATTTTGTGAAAAGAATGGTTTTGGACATGATTTTGCTTGTCCCCGTACTCCTCAATAAAATGGTGTTGTGGAGAGAAAGAATAGAACCCTTGGCGATATGGCCCGGGTCATGTTAAACCAATATAAGCTCCCTCAATATTTTTGGGCGGAAGCCGTCAATACGGCATGTCATGTAATTAATAGGGTCTTAATTAGACCTATTACTAAGAAGACTCCTTATGAGCTTTGGTTTAACAAAATTCCTTCTATTGAATATTTCAAGGTTTTTGGTTGCAATTGTTTTATTTTGAATACCAAGGATAACCTAGGCAAGTTTGAAGAAAAAGCCTATGAAGGAATATTCCTTGGATACTCTACTCATAGCAAAGGTTTTCGTGTTTTTAATAAAAAAAGTCTTGTTGTCGAAGAGTCAATCAATGTCTCTTTTAATGAACTCAACTCTTCTACATTCTCCTCCTCCGAGGATATTGATGACATCTCGTTTGGATTGGAGAACTCCTCTATTGAGGATCGTCCTTCTTCATCTAACAATGAAGTTGTGACCCCATCAAAAGAGTCTCCTCCTCTCGAGCCTCCTCCAAAGGATCTCCCAAGAGAATGGAGATTTGTCACCAATCATCCTAAGGAGCTCATCATTGGAGATCCTTCCTCAAGTGTTAGCATAAGATCCGCCACTCGTGATCTTTGTGCCAATGTAGCTTTTATCTCTCAAGTAGAGCCTAAAAATGTTAATGATGCTTTTCTCGATGAATTTTGGATGACAGCTATGCAAGAGGAGCTTAATCAATTTGAGCGAAGCAAGGTTTGGGAACTTGTCCCAAAACCTAGCAATCATCCCATTATTGGAACTAAATGGGTGTTTCGCAACAAGCTAAATGAAGATGGGTTAGTGACTCGTAACAAAGCCCGATTGGTTGCCCAAGGCTATAACCAAGAGGAAGGCATTGACTACGACGAAACCTATGCTCCGGTTGCACGTCTTGAATCCATTCGTATGCTTTGTGCCTTTGCTTGTTTTAATGACTTTAAGCTATTTCAAATGGATGTTAAGAGTGCTTTTCTTAATGGTATTATTAAGGAGGAAGTTTATGTTAAACAACCTCCCAGTTTTGAAGATTTTCAATTTCCTAACCACGTTTTCAACTTCATAAAGCCCTTTATGGCCTCAAACAAGCTCCACGTGCTTGGTATGAGCGTCTTAGCTCTTTTCTTGTTTCTCACAATTTTTCAAAGGAAAAAGTTGACACCACACTTTTTATTAAATCCCATGATGGGACTCTCTTATTGGTTCAAATTTATGTTGATGATATTATTTTTGGTTCTACTAACAACACACTTTGTGTAGAATTTGCCAAAGTTATGCAGGAAGAGTTTGAAATGAGTATGATGGGAGAACTCTCCTTCTTCTTGGGGTTACAAATCAAGCAAGGACCTAAAGGAACCTTCATCAATCAAGCAAAATATACAAGGGACCTCCTCAAGCGTTTCGACCTTGACTCATCCAAATCAATGAGAACCCCTATGGCTACAACGACCAAGCTTGACAATGATGAAGATGGCACATCGGTTGACATTCGTAAGTATAGAGGTATGATCGGTAGCTTACTTTATTTAACTGCTAGCCGTCCGGATATCATGTTTAGTGTTTGCTTGTGTGCACGATATCAAGCTAATCCAAAGGAATCACATTTGACTGCCGTTAAGCGCATTTTTCGTTATCTCAAAGGCACCATTAACATGGGTCTTTGGTATCCGAAATCCTCATCCTTTGAGCTTCACGGCTTTTCGGATGCGGATTTTACCGGATGCAAGCTTGACCGAAAAAGTACTAGTGGCACATGTCAATTCCTCGGGAAGTCCTTGGTATCGTGGTTTAGTAAGAAGCAAAACTCTGTCGCTCTTTCAACCACTGAAGCTGAGTACATAGCCGCAGGGTGTTGTTGTGCACAAATTCTTTGGATGACACAAACACTAGTAGATTATGGTATTTCTTCTCATTGCATTCCTATTAAATGTGATAATACTAGCTCCATTAATCTCACGAAAAACCCGATTTGTCACTCTCGCACCAAGCACATAGAGATAAGACATCACTTTCTTCGAGATCATCAGCTTAAAGGTGATATTTGTCTTGAATTTATTGACACCACTCATCACTTGCTGATATTTCACCAAACCCCTTTCTGAAGATCGATTCACCTTCATTTGCGGCGAACTCGGTCTTCTTCTTCTCTCTGATTGATATTTTTCTGGTTCACCGGATTTTCCGCCGGAATTCCGCAACTATCCGCCGGATAATCCGTTCAATTCCAGCAAGTGTTTCTGGAGTAGTTCGGAAAATCCGCCGGATTATAGCGGAACTCCGCCAGATCTTCCGCATTTATTGCCCTCCGTAATTTCCGGCTGCAAACGGCTACCCTATTAATGGGACATGACTTTTCACCTACCCGCTTTATTGTCCATCATTACTTCACCCGGATCTTCCGTCGGAAATCCGGTAAAATCCGCCGGATTTTCCGGCTTTCGGGCACAGGCGCGAAATCCGAAGCGCCAGGCGCCTCTCTATCCGTTCACTTCCCCTCTCTATCCGTTCCAAACCATTATGACTCTTCATTACACCCCTCTACTCTCTATAAACTCCTTCCTCTCTCCTTTTCACCACCATCCACACTTTCACCCTTCTTCTCTTTCTCGTTTCCCTCTCCTCCTCCATGGCCTCTCACACAAAGCATCAGCGCCATGATGGCAGTTCCTCCTCCGCTCAGCCTCCTTCCGTTGCCCTCTTCGTCCCTCAACCGTCTCAAGGCCACAATCTAGCCATTTTCAAGTCGGCCTCTCACTCCAGGGAGTGGTTCTCCTTCTTCCATAAGGCTCCCATCTGCGTCGGCAAACCCATTTTCTGGATCAATTTTAAAGACCATCGTGATCACTTCCGTTTCGCCCGCATCGATCAACTCCTCGAGCGTCAGGTCAACTTTTATCCCCATGCCATCCGCATGTTCTATTGCAACCTCGTTCCCGCTAAGGAAGGGCCCGAGTTCGAGACCAAGGTTGGAGGCGTTAAGTTCACCGTCACCGCCGCTTCCTTGGCTTCCATCCTAGGTCTTGATGAACGAAAGGTATATCGCTCCCTTCCGGCTACCATTGACCACATCTCTTTCTCGTCTGACATGTCTTATGAGGAGTTTCTCTTCAACATCTGTGGCGGGTCACTTGTTCAACGCCCGGAAGACAAGGATCTGAGTCCCTTCTTCCATGACATGCATCGTATCCTCTGCCACACTCTGACCCCCAAGTCCGGGAACATGGACAGCCTGACTTCTGAGGAGCTCATCTGTATGTACTATCTAGTCTCCCGACAGCCCTTCTCTCTGGCCAAATCTATCATTTACACCATGATGCTCATCCGGGACTCTCCCCATCGTTCCCTGCTGTTTGGCATGTACATCACCATGATCCTTGAGGCCAATGGGGTGGACCTCACTCACTGTCCGGTTGGTGATCCTAAACCTACCCCTCTTACCAAATCAAAGGCAAGGGCTCGTGCGGCTCCTGTTGTTGCTCCCACTCCTGCTGCTGTCGCTGGTGGCCCTACCTCTCCTCCGGCGTCCCTCCTCACTCTTGATGTCCGACGGTACATTGATCGTAAGTTTGCCGATCTCTCTCTATCTACCCATGAGCGCCTTCAGGCCAACACTCGGGGACTCGGCACCCTCATCCACCATGGCTTCATGGATCAGGCCTATTATATTCAGCGGATGTTCGAGGAGCACACTCCCTATCTCAATCCCAACGCTCCTCATCCTGATTATCCGGGCCCGCGGTTCACTGATCCCAATGTTTATGGCTTCATGTACCCGGATGGCGTCGACCCTTATGGCGCTTTTACCTCCGCCGCCGGGGACGATGAAGATCAGGAGGCGGGTCCCTCTGGTGCACCGGACAGTTGATGGGTGGTGGTTGTTAGTTAGTATTATCTTGTGTGGTCCTTCGGGGACTTTGTTAGTATGTTTTAATTATGTTTACTGTTTGTTTTGGTGTGGTCCTTCACGGACTTTTCAGTTCTGACTTGTGTTTGGGCTTTCACAGCCCCCTCATTGTACCCATGTTTTTTTTTTAAATTTCAATGAATGCATTCTACTTCTCCATTTCTCTTCTTGCTTTACTGCTTTTAGTTCTCTACCATCTTGATTAAATGACAAAGGGGGAGAAAATCATAGTGAGGGAGAGAGCTGTAATTACGGGGGAGCTTCTTATTTGTCAATTATCAAAATGGGGGAGTTTGTTGGCACATATATTTTGATACATTGATCACATTAACCCCTGTATCTCTTTTAGTCTCTGCTTTTCACAGGCACTTCCCAAAAGACGCCCTTTGCGGTCTTACATTTCTCCAGTATCAAGATGACGCTTTACTACAAGAGACGTTGGAGTAAACAATGCAAAACCCTGCTTAAAGTCTACATAGAAGATGGCGGTTCCTGCTCTTTTAGAGTCTGTATTCTACTAGGAATCCATGTACGTACTTTGCAAAGATGACATTTATAAAGATAGAAATGGTGAAGAAGTCATTCAGAGGAGACGAAAAATCCGACGGATTTTCGGATAAATCCGCCAGATTATCCGATCTCTCACAGCAAGTATGTGTGGAGAAGTTCGGATAATCCGACGGAAATCCGCGAAAATCCGACGGATCATCCGAACCCCTCACAGCAAGTATGTGAGGAAAAGTTCGGATAATCCGACGAAAAACCGTAGAAATCCGACGGATCATCCGAAACCCTCACAGCAAGTATGTGAGGAGAAGTTCGGATAATCCGACGAAAATCCACGGAAATCCGGCGGATCATCCGAACCCCTCACAGCAAGTTTGTGAGACCACAGTTCGGATCATCCGCCGGACTTCCGCTGAAATCCGACGGATAATTCGCCTGACCTTTTTGCAACTTGAAATTCAAATCCAACGGCATCTGACAGATGCATTTAATGCATCCAACGGCTCTTTTTATGACCGTTACTGTTGAACGGATAATCCGACGGATTTCCGCGGAAATCCGGCGGATAATCCGTTCGACGGCTGTATTGCCTTTATGATGTTGGATTTGTATAAAAGAGGCTTTGTCTCTCCTCTTAAAGGCTATCCCTTCCAAGCTTTAAATTTTCTCAACAACCAAAAGAGCTTCACCATTACTACTCTACCTAATCTTCAATTGTCATCCAACCCAAAGTGCTAGAGTGTCTCAAGAGCTTTTACTTTTGATCTTCAAGTGTTTAGAAGATCAAAGCATCCTTTCCTTTTTTTTGAAGTTGGCGAGCCTTCGTAAGAAAACTCGTGTGTAGAAGTTGGCGAGTTCTTCGGATCCAAACTCGTGTTGAAGTTGGCGAGTTCTTCGGATCCAAACTCATGTGTACTATTTGCATAATAGTGGATTAAAGCCGGAGAGAGTTCCGGGACTGGATTGCCTCAAAAGAGGATACCAGGATACATCCTTGTGTTTGCGTTTGATCTTTCTACTCCTTACTCTTTATTGCATCATCTGTTACAGTTTATTTTTAATTTCCCTATTCACCCCCCCTCTAGGGTTCTACACTATCTGGCTGGCGCATCCGACATGTGCTTTAATGATGCGGCTGTCTCGCTCCTCGAGTGCTATAAATAGCTGTTTGGCTGAATTCGAGGCGTCCGGTTCATCCATTTAATGCAAATTCATTGCACGGAATTCGAAGAGCCATCCACTTGGCGCGTGGGTTTGATCTGCCCGACCTATAAATAGTGGCATGAAGAGAAGATTTGCTTCTCATTCCCTCACGTACTTCCAACATAAACTTGGATATGCGGGTGCATTCTGTCGACGAAGTGCTCCCGAGGGTGAAGATGAGACGCCCTGTTGTCTTTGATGCACTTGAAGGTGACTGTTACATCCAAAAGACGGAGTCGAGGGCTTCCGAGGCAGGCAGAAGGTGTCTGTTGCATCCAAAGATAGGGATGCTCGGGCCTCGTCTCCGTTATTCCGGAGGAGCCGTAGATCGGAATGGCGGTGCTAGGCTCTTTCTTCCTTCAAAGTGGAGGTTGCCCACTTTGGTTGTGTTGAAAGCTGTTCCTTTAGCCGCGGTTTCGATCACGGTCTTCCTTCGCCTTTGGAGGCTCTTTCGAAGCCTCCCCTGGCCACAGCTTTGGCGGTGCTCTTCTCTTCCTTGGTTCCAGCCAGAGGGTTAAATGCTTTGCTTGGCGAAGCACTTATCAGGTGAGCCTGGCTGGAAGAGCGGCACATAACTGGGCTGCTGAAGGGATGCACATAACTGAGCTGGATGCACATAACTGAGCTGCTGAAGAGATGGTGGGATGCACCTGGTTGGAGGCGCATGGTATCTGCTGCGCCTGACTGGCGGCGCATGGTGACTGCTGCGCCTATATAGGGGCGCATGGTGGCCGCTGGCTGTAGACTTAGGATCTTTCCTTTGTAGAAATTCTCCTTTGTACAACCTTTTCTAGACATGTAATAGACTTTTGTATATGAATAAAAAGTCCTCTTTCAAATGTCCATATTCATCGACTTTGCTGTGAAGTGTTTGTCTGAGCTCTGGCGCATGTAGTGTCTGGCGCATGGGCTTTCTGGTTGTGAAATTCCATGCTTCTACAGATCCTTGTGTATTGATTGGTAATGGGGGAGTAGAACTAAACATGTGAATAATTCCAAGTAGTGTAGTCATGAATCAACTCTTTAGTATAGCTATGAATCACATCCAGCTGTTCACATGTTTATCTTGTACTCTGACTCACTAGTCACTGATAGTTCTCTACTTATAGTAGATATTTCTATTACAGTTATCTCTTTTACTTCATGTACATTCTCTCAGTTTTTAATGTATCTTACTCTTTTGCATGCTTATATTTTCTAACATGTTATGAACTGCGTGAGATATATTGTGCTCGTTCCTGTCCTGACTGGACCTGTTAAAAATATTACAGAGGATGAGGACGAGGCCTTGTGTACTACCTACTACGGGGCTTGCCTAGATGACACTCGCGACCTGGACCTTCGGCAGGTTCAGACAGCTGCTGAGGATGCTACCACTGATTAGAGTAGATAGTTTAGACTGTTTGTCTTTCATCTTGTTATTTGTGTCTTGGACTTGTATTATTTGGGACCTTGTGTTATTCTGGATGTTGTGGAGATGTTATCTTAGACACTTAGACCTCTCTTTTGTTTATGTTTCAGTTTGTGGTTTCAGATCATATATATCTATCTTATCGTACTTATTCCTTAGTTGTGATGAGATTGTACAATCTATATTGTTCCTCCATTTGGAGAGTATAAACTGTACAAGTACCTTTAACTGTAAGATGTATGTGACCTAAGACAGCATTCTACCGCCGACACTGCGACGTAGGCAGGACGTACCCACTTTTCGTGCCCCTACACAGGGTGCGAGTCGTGACATGGACTACTTACACACATTTTCATCGATCATGAGATGTTAGAAGATTGAAATTTCAAGTAGTAAACCTTGTCAATGCAACTCTCATGTTGACTTGAGATAACGGGGTTCTCTGAATGTACATGCCGCCACAAAATTTGAAATTCAGGAAATACCTAGATTTCGGAGATAAATCTTAGTTATTAAGGATTCAATTTGGCCTTCTTGTAAAAATTAGATTGAAAGTTGCATGAGTTGGGCATGGTGTCATGATAAGAATGTGTCGCTCAACACCATGATACGTATGAATGAGTTGGACATGGTGTCATGATAAGAATGATATGAATGTGGTGCGGAACCACAGAAGGGCATAGTGCCACAGTATGTTTGGGACTTGCGGGCCGCCAATCAGAACATGGATTGGAAGTATGTTAACGTGACATTGGTAAGAATGTAGCGTGGTACCACGGTAGAGTAAGTATGTGGTGCGGTGCCATAATTTATAGTATTAGTGTGTGGCTCAACACCATGATAAGTATGAATGAGTTGGGCATGGTGTCATGATAAGAATATGGTACGGAGCCACAGAAGGGCATGGTGCCACGGTATGTTTGGGACTTACGGGTCGCCAATCGGAACATGGATTGGAAGTATGTTAACGTGAGTATGATCAATGGTATGAGTAATGATATTTGATTCCTGTATTCGAATTACGTACCATGCATATATTTTATAGTTGATTAACTGTTCACGCATATTATATGGCCATGGACAACTTGTGCATAAGGTTATTGTCACGACCCGCTCCCGGATAACCGAGTACGAGTACGTGTCCAAGCCCAGCCTACGTCGCGGTATCGGCGGTAGAACGCTGTCTAGTACACACAATAACATCCTCCACAGATACAAGAGAACAATACAAATCATACTCAACAATGACACAACCAAGGAAATAAGAGTATGATAGATAAAGAAATAATAATATCCAAACCCAATACCAAAGGAACTAAAATCCAGAACAATAAAACATGGTCCAACTGAGAACAAATCCGGTCCAACTAAGAAAATAAACTACGTCACGACCCGCACCCGCTTTTCCGGATACGAGACGTGTCCAAGCCAGCCTACGCCGTAGAGTCGGCGGTAGAACGCTGTCAAGCCCGCAAGAAATAAATGTTCAAAAATCACATTTGCTGCTCATTCACATTTCTAAATTTATTACAACATTTACAAGATTTATATTTAAAGAAAAACAAGACTTTACATTTAATGGAATTGATACAACTACTTTCTATTTATAGGTTGATCTCAGCATACCCATGTCTTCCCAGTGCTAAGAGTGATCACGGCTAAATCTAAAAATTGTTGGTTTCCAGTCAGGAATGGAACAAGTACACAAACCGACGACAATACGAAAATACAATAGAATTAACAAGACATGAAAATAACATATGAGAGATGAAAACTGGTAGATAACTGATGACATAGCACGATAGAGAAGAAAACAAGGAAAAACTAATAAAAGACATCTATCTAGGTGGTGTGAAATATCCATTTCGACATGTGAACGGCTATGGGATAAATCCGGCACACTGTACGTGTCGTGTGCAGCGGCTATTATTCAAGAATAGACTCATGGGATAGTTCTGGGTAGTTCACATGTCTACTATGATATTTTCCCTCCTGATTACTCCGTGTGACGAGCGTGTCAACAAGCAGCAAGATATATGTATAGATATAAAATAAAAAGACTACTATGAATCGGAAAGCAATCAGAAAGTGCACTTGCCTGAGGTCCTTAGCTGGAGAAACCAATAATACTATACCACTCAATGAGCCACAATCAGTCAACATATACAGAAGTCTCCAGATGCTGAAATAAATAGTACCAACATTCTTAGAATAGTCAAATTTGCTAGGATTGCTTGTCCTTAAGTCCAATTCTGGACACAGGGGCAAAACGGTAATTTCGGACAAAAAAGATGTCCGCCGTTGGACCCGCTTTGCACTGAAAAGCGTGCCAGACTCAATGGTCTCTAAAGTCGTCAAACTACATGTCTACGGATCCGGTTTTCCGATACGAATCCAACCGTATGTCCAGAGTTAGATTCCGACGGGCCGTGCACAAAATCGTCCGTTGAGTGGAACCGTGGGGTCCGCAAAACGACGTACGATTCAACTGTCTCAGAATCGAACCAAACTTGGCATACAGGACCAAAAAAATGATACGGTCATGTTGGCGCAAGTTTCGTCTCGATCTGAAGAGCGTGCACAAAGTAATTGGAGTATTTTAAGTGTACGACACGATAAATTTTGACGGATACGCATCAAATTCGTCGCGCACACCGCGACCAATTTGAATTCCGTCAAAGCCCACATGACCACGAAGCGGTTACGCAGCTTTTGATGCCTTCGGTTCGCGACTACGTCGCCCAGATTGGCGGGACGCACATCGTATCGGGGAGATTTTATGATTTTCTAATATTTGAAAAATGAGTTTTTTTCTAAACTTTAGAATCAAATAACTTCTAATATACTCAATGAAATCAGGTTCCATAAAAAGGGTTTTACTGCCGTATATGTTGTCAATAAGATTCTTCAAATAGATTTTCTAATACGGTACGGGATCAATCAGAATCGATCTCCGAACGTGGATGGTTGGACTAAATTACTGTTCTGTATTGGGCTGGTTTTACGTCGACTTTGATTCGAATTCACGATCTATCAATGGCAGTTACTTACGAACTAAATGAATGAGTTTGAAGAGAGTTAGATTGGGTTTATACCTGTACGATCTTTTCGAGAAACGATCAACTGTGGAGGAAGATCAGCCACGGTGAAGTGGGGTCTGCCACTGCTGTTGCTGTCATTGTTCTGATGTCTTGTCGTGCGCTGTTCAGCCGCGCCTGGCCGGCCGGCCGGCCGTCCTACGGTGGCTCCAGGCGGCGCGCGCGTGACTGGGGAGGTCGCGCGGAGGTCGCGATGGTGGTGACGACATTAGGATTAGGGTTTGGAGTTTGAGCTCTCCCCTCTCTCGTATAATACATATACTGTTAGCGCTTTTAACAGGGAGTTGCTCGGGTCTAGGGATTTTTAGGTGCTCGAGTTCTGGCCCTTGGCTTGTCAGGCCGAGACTGGTTCGGGATGGGCTGGCCTGAGCATGGGCTCGGGTCTGGGCTAGTCCACCTGTTGAATGTTAGCCTATTATATACATATTTATATCACCATCACTATATATATATATATATATATATATATATATATATATATATATATATATTTTTTTTTTTTTTTTTTTTAATATATATATATATATATATATATATATATATATATATATATTTTTTTTTTTTTTTAATATATATATATATATATATATATATATATATATATATATATATATATATATATATATATATATGATATATATCACTATACATATTTCATTTAAATATATATCACTATATATATTTCTATATACAATACATATATGTTATTGATTATCTATTTATATATATATATATATATATATATATATATATATATATATATATATATATATATATATATATATATATATATATATATATATAACATTTATTAGACAAAAATAATATCACTAATAATAATAATAACATTATATAATAATAACCTTGATGATAAAATAATAATAATAAAAATAAAATAATAATAATAATGAAAATAATAACGAAATTCAATAAAATATTAATGGTGTATATACCATCATGCACAGTCTAATTATCCCAAAAATGTACAAGGACCTATTTATATACAATTATTATTAAATATCACTAATAATAATAATTATAATATTTAAATACGAATACTTAAAAATATTCCTCAGTTTATTAAAATGGAATACAACACCATCTTACGAAATACGTCAACACGTATGTCATTGGACGTCTCGCCTGACTACATGGGCTTGAGCTCAGTTCGGGTCCAGTCCGGACTGGTTTGGTACAACCGGGTCTCCTAATGTCAAATAATATTAAATATAAATAATTAAACTATTTATAATGGTCATGTCATAACTTAGCCTGGTTTTCCTAGTTGGAACATACCTATGGCTCGGTCTTTCCTACCATAGCTAATACACTAGTCAAAGCACACTACTGCACTACCCGTGCCATGATTCTTAGTCATCTTGTACTCCAATTTTCAACCATGATTAAAATCATCTACCGTAATAATTTACTAAATAATTATTTAAAGAAATTCTAAGAATCACCATTTAAAATAAATAAATCAAAATAATATTTCAAAAAAATTCCGGGAAGGGAGGCTACAAATCTACCCACCTTAAAAATAATTTCGTCCTCGAAATTCGAATTCATGGCTATCCTTTAAAATTCAAAGTCTACCATCACCTTAATCTTCTCAAATTTAATCTCTCACAATATTTTATAACCTTCTTTAGTCATTTCATCACTCTGAATACTTGAGGACTTCTACCCGCCTTTGGTCACACTACTCCTCAAATTAAATCTTAAAATCTTCTAACTGGTTGCTAACCATCATACCAACAAATATCTAGTCGTATGGTATCTATAATCCTCTCGTATCTATCAAGCAACTCAAATTTTTAACAAGCAACAAACTTACACAAGTGGCTATGAAATGTTGATGAACTCTAATAAGCATGACCATTCGTTGCTCTAAAATAGGAAAGACCAAAAGGTAAGGCAGAATAATCGAGGGCAATTATGAAGTTTCAAGAGCGATGGAGAGTATCCAATGATGCAGATACAAAGAAAGTCTATGAACTACTGACTTATTTGCTAGATTGGGCTACTCTAATCTAGTTACTTGCTAAATCGAAGGACTCTTTGTTTCCTAGGGGGCTTGCAATCAATACAATACATAAATTCCTTTCTCAAAATTCTAATTCAAACAAGGTTTCATAATGGGACGGAATTTGAGAAATCAAAATTGTGATCTTAATGGGTTCTCTATTTGGACATCAGTCGTTGGTTGGATGAACATTGGGTTTCAATCTATATGGACTGAACAAGATCTCAAGATAAAACTATGTCTACTAGGTTAGGGTAACCTAGAATAGGGTTCCTTCCAAGTGGTTGAGCTAGTTGCTAGTCGAGTTGGTGAGCTAGGTCCATAAGCCCAAATGCGCCTTCAGTGACTTTTGTGTTTAAGTAGCACATGAGGCCTCAATTGAGTGGCACACTAGTGGCAGGTGCGTAGTGGGCTTCGAGTAAATCACAACCATATATTGGGTCGAATGAACTGAGTCAAGGTTGAGGCTCTAGTGGAAGTCGAAAAGTATACTGGTGTTGTGGTAAGGGTTATAGCTAGTCCTTTTGACCTGAAAGTCGTACCATAAAAATAGAGTACAAGGGGACGGGTTTGAGTGGGACATGATATACCTAGATGAAGGTGGACTCGTCTAGATCTTGAATATGAAATTTGTTGGAAGATAACAGCTGGTCTCGTGCTCCAAATATTAATGACACGGTCGGGGCACAAAATAATCTAAATGGAAAGTGGGAGTCCATGGGGCACTAACTATCATTCTAATGGAAAAATTATTCTAATCAATCGGTAATCCTCGTATATCGCAAGAAGGCTTACAGTCTACCCACCTTAGAAGCTAGGATATGGTTTTAGGAATAATGAGGTTAGAAGGATTTCAAAGTCCAGATATTGTACCTCGACTCTTGCTAATAAAGGATAAGGCACGACGTACAGGATACGGTAGATATAAGTCAAGTCAATGATCATTTCTCAAAAAATAAGAAACGAGGGTGTACAATAACACATGGTCGATAAAATAGAGGAACATATACATCCATAGTGTACAAGAGTTATCGACGGGGTAACCAGCTCTAAGGCACGTTATATGAAAAGATTTCTAACAACTGAGTCGTGAATTTTTATTGGGGTCAAAGCTGCCGGACTATTGTCACAAGGGTTCTAGTTGAAGCAAGCTTCAAACAAATGATTAGAGGCTCACAACATTTGGTCTCTGGAGAATAGGTAGTCTCCTAGGTTGGCATTTGGTCAAGGAAAAAGATCCTAATCATTCTCGTACTCCAATGACCAGAAGATCAAGATAGTAGGTTTAGTGTCGAAGGGGGGCGAGTAACTGAAGGTAAGGTTTCGGTCACAGGGCTGGCCGATGGTAGCTACACTTGCGTATACAACTTTCATAGCCATGGGAATACTCTGTATCTATCTATTAATTATGAGCTTTCGCCTTTCTAATTAGTGAAAGACAAAAATAATTAAAGAGTTCAAGGAAGATGTCAATGAATACAATTACGCGATTCAAAGGTGAATGTATAATTCAAGGGAAATTGTCAAAGCAGTCGCGGATGAGATCCTGGATACCTCTATATCTCAATCCACGTAGGATAATTAAATGAAGAGCGAACCAAATGCATCATGGTTGATCAGACCGTAATACAATGATTCTGATTAGACGATATGTTAGCGGACGTCCCCAATAAACATATGTCTTGAATCAAGCTCGATAAAAGAGTAAGCTTGTAAAACTAGGCTGTAATAGCAGCACTGGTCAAGATAGTCAAAATACAAGTACGCGAGATTTTTGAAAGGAGGAATAAGTAATTCAAATTTTGTGAGAATCAAATCTAACTCGAGATTCGTACGCGAATAACAGAATCAGAAATTATAAACTAACTTCTTACAGCAAAAGAGAATTTTAAAATAGACAATCCTAACTTATGATATAAGATTTATGTCTAATAAAGCAAAAAGAAAATTGAACAGTTTATCAAAATGAACGCATTAATTCTAGGCAAGCCTAACATACAAAGCAAATAGTATATCCACATTGGATCACATTGTCATATCAAAAGTAATAGTGTACCTATAGGGATCTAGCAAGCTATCTAAATTGCATGGCCTATCTAATAAACTTAACTACCCAACGGTCAATTTTGAACAAGGGACTCCTAATCCTAGTCATTATCTTAATCATTTTAATCCTAATTGTGAATGAGCAGTTTCTAGTCGCAGGCTCGCAATGGTACGACTAACTTAAAGACCATCACGAGTTCGCAATCTTTTACGAAAACTGACCTGCATGGGCCACCACAAAAATTTGTCACGACCCGTACCCGCTTTTTCGGATACGAGACATATCCAAGCCAGCCTACGCCGTAGAGTCAGCGGTAGAACGCTGTCTAGCCCGCAAGAAATAAATGCTCAAAAATCATATTTGCTGTTTATTCACATTTCTAAATTTATTACAATATTTACAAGATTTATATTTAAAGAAAAACAAGACTTTACATTTAATGGAATTGATACAACTGCTTTCTATTTCTAGGTTGACCTCAGCATACCCATGTCTTCCCAGTGCTAAGAGTGATCGCGGCTAAACCTGAAAATTGTTGGTTTTCAGTCAGGAATGGAACAAGTACACAAATCAACGACAATGCGAAAACACAAAAGAATTAACAAGACATGAAAATAACATATGAGAGATAAAAACTGGTAGATAACTGATGACATAGCACGATAGAGAAGAAAACAAGAAAAAACTAATAAAAGACATCTATCTAGGTGGTATGAAATATCCATTTCGACATGTGAACGGCTAGGGGGTAAATCCGGCACACTGCAAGTGTCGTGTACAGCGGCTATTATTCAAGAATAGACTCATTGGATAGTTTTGGGTAGTTCACATGTCTACTAAGATATTTCTTCTTCCGACTACTCCGTGTGACGAGCGTGTCAATAAGCAGCAAGATATATGTATAGACATGAAATAAAAAGACTACTATGAATCGAAAAGCAATCAGAAAGTGCACTTGCCTGAGATCCTTAGCTGGAGAAACCAATAATACTATACCACTCAATGAGCCACAATCAGTCAACACATGCAGAAATCTCCAGATGCTGAAATAAATAGTACCAACGTTCTCAGAATAGTCAAATTAGCTAGGATTGCCTGTCCTTAAGTCCAATTCTGGATACAGGAGCAAAACGGTAATTTCGGACAAAAACGATGTCCGCCGTTGGATCCGCTTTGCACTGAAAAGCGTGCCAGAGTCAATGGTCTCTAAAGTCATCAAACTATATGTCTACAGATCCAGTTTTTCGATACGAACCCAACCGTATGTCCAAAGTTAGATTCCGGCGGGCCGTGCACAAAATCGCCCGTTGAGTGGAACCGTGGGGCCCGCAAAACGACGTACGATTCAACTGTCTCAGCATCGAACCAAACTTGGCATACAGGACCAGAAAAATGATACGGTCATGTTGGCGCAAGTTTCGTCTCGATCTGACGAGCGTACACAAAGTAATTGGAGTATTTGCAAAGTGCACGATACGGTGAATTTCGACGGATACGCATCAAATTCGTCGCGCACACGCGTCCAATTTGAATTTCGTCAAAGCCCACACGACCACGAAGCCGTTACGCAGCTTTTGATGCCTTCGGTTCGTGACCACGTCGCCCGGATTGGTGGGACGCACATCGTATCGGGGAGATTTTGTGATTTTCTAATATTTGAAAACAGGGTTATTTCTAAACTTTAGAATCAAATAACTTCTAATATACTCAATAAAATCAGGTTCCATAAAAAAGGTTTTACTGCCGTATATGTTGTCAATAAGACTCTTCAAATAGATTTTCTAATACGGTACGGGATCAATCAGAATCGATCTCCGAACGTGGACGGTTGGACTGAATTACTGTTCTGTTTTGGGCTGGTTTTACATCGACTTTGATTTGAATTCACGATCTATCAATGGCAGTTACTTACGAACTAAATGAATGAGTTTGAAGAGGGTAAGATTGGGTTTATACCTGTGCGATCGTTTTGAGAAACGATCAACTGTGGAGGAAGATCAGCCACGATGAAGTAGGGTCTGCCACTGCTGCTGCTGCTGTCATTGTATGATGTATCGTCGCGCGCTGTTCAGCCACGCCTGGCCGGCCTACCGGCCGTCCTGCGGTGGTTCCAGGCGGCGCGGGTGACTGGGGAGGTCGCGTGGAGGCCGCGGTGGTGGTGGCGACGTTAGGATTAGGGTTTGGAGTTTCGGCTCTCCCCTCTCTCGTATAATACATATACTGTTAGCGCTTTAACAGGGAGTTGCTCGGGTCTAGGTTTTTTAGGTGCTCGAGTTCTGGCCCTGGGCTTGTCAGGTCGAGACTGGTTCGGGGATGGGCTGGCCTGAGCATGGGCTCGAGTTGGGCTAGTCCACCTGTTGAATGTTAGCCTATTATATACATATTTAGATCACCATCACATATATATATCTATGATATATATCACTATAACTATTTCATTTAAATATATATCACTATATATATTCTATATATCAATACATAGTTATTGATTATCTATTTATAT